>JASDQU010107853.1:29862-40334 GCA_032191745.1 Picea mariana
AAAGAAAAAAGGAAAAATATCAACAAGTCAAAAATCAAGAAAAAAATTCTAGCCTAACCGCAGATCGCAAAGAATCACTTCAAGAAATCACACACTAGCAACTTAAAAAAGGACTCTCACACTTGTCTAAAAACCCTAAATTTTTTTTTGGTGAAAACTTTTAAATGAAAAAAGAAAGCTATGGCTGAGATCAAACCTAAGCTACTAACTGCTAGGACAGAGATTCAAAAACTTGATAGGTATAACTCTTGTCAAGGGAAAGGATGACTGTCTCACCCTCAATAAAAACTATCCTGCACAAGCACACTACTGACAATTCAACAGCAAGCGTGTGCACGCGAGCTGTGTAGAGCCACAGTATATGTACACACGTGTCGGCCTTACACAGGTCGTGTGTATCTCTAAAACTCAAAAACAAATAAAAACAGACAATCCAAACCAGGAACAGACCACCGATATTGAGAACCAGGATATCTTGAAGGCTTAGACACTTTCTTTAACAGAAAAAAAAGAAAGCAATGTAAGGAAAAAAATCGTAAAACAAACCAATCTGAGATGAACCCTAAGCTATAAACTGCAAGCAACCAAGACTAGAAAGAGTTCCAGAAAACCCCTGAGAATGAATGATTCTGACAGGGAAGAGGATGACTGCCTCAAAACTTTTCTGGAATCATACATGTTATTGTTACTTCTTCAACTAGTGTTTACACGGGGGCTGTAAGAAAGTAGGGCGCGGGTACACGCATGCATACCTTATGCAGGCCGTGTGTACCTTTGTGGGTCTAAAAAAAAATTACAGTCGAGCAAAGAAACAGAGATAGTTGGTATGGAAGACCAGAATCTCTGTCAGCTCAGACTTTGCAGAAACTTCAAAGAACAGGAAAGAAAACCAGTCTTTTAAAAATACCCAACAATATTCCTAGAAACCCTAGAGACTTCCCCGGTATGGTTGCCAATTCTGTTGTGGTGGGAAATCCCCCTATGGCCTAGCATTTAGGGTTATATTATGCATGCAGATAAGACCGAAAGAATCCTACTTTCTACCGTCATCCTAGACTTAAGCCCCATTTCTTTTAAGAAAATACATGGTTAAATGAACATACCTTGTTCTGGATGTTCGATGTCGATCCTTCTTCATGCTTGATTGCTTGCTGGCAGCTATCCTCCCAAGACTGAACTACATACAAAACAAGCAACAAACTCTATATGCATTTGTTCTACAGATTAATGGGTTAGAGATTCAAACATATATTCACTAAACTTATGAAGAACTCATATAGTGGGATAGGAAAAACATTTATTTATTATTAACTTTAATGAATCAACTTACAATGTCGAGACCAGCCACTGCTCCGCGAACCTGATCCTGGGCTCCTCTTCAAATGTCCTCCAACTTCTTTGCTTTGTATATCTCTTTGCACAAGGATGGCTAAAGGGTTGGGACAATGGGAATGTGCAATTGGGTAGAGTTTCTTTACTCTTATTCTCCTCTTCCAAATAGTACCCCTAACCCTTATTTTATTGGCTAGAAGAAGTTAGGTATTTGGAAGAACCCTCAGTCATGCATGGCCAAAAGATTCAGTTAACTCACCCAAAGCTGTGTGTTCTGTCGATAACTTTCCTTTTTTCGTGCTTTTGTAGGTACACACAGGCTATTTTAGGTCAGCTAGCATGTACACGTGTGCAGTAATGGATTTGGGTGCATGGGCCCTTATAAAAGAGGTTTTTTAAAGAGTTGTTCAACAGTGCTTTGGCAAAGAAGGGATCTGAGATGGCCTGATGCTAGGTAAGCATGTATGGTGCAAATTAGGGTTATAACAGCTATGTTGGAAGAAATGGATTCATCATCTGATTTCATAATTTTCAATATCAAGTTCATCTATATCTATAGAGAATTTAATCAGGAAGTTGATATGCTAGCAAAGGAAAAAAAATTAATGGACAATGTCTTTTTCTTGTTTCTTTTTTATTATTGTTTTCTTGAAAGATGAAAGTCTAGTTTTAGGAATCTCATGGACTCATCTTGTTTTTATGTACTGAAATACACTTTTTATATTATTCTAATATAAAGGACTTTTTTCATGGTAAAAAATTAAAAAAATGGTCCCACCAAAATCCTTTCCTTCCTTTTAGAAATAAAATCCTTTCCTTCAAATTTAATCTATGGTCATGAGAATAGTCTCTTCTACCATTTTAGAAGCATGCAACTATCAAGCTGCCATACCTTCTAATTTTCACTTCTATCTTCTACATTCTTCAGTAAATTTAGTGACTTTTCTTATTATAGCCCCTGTATATACATCAATAGGATTTGCGAACTACGACACCAAATTATTTTCCCAGAGTGGTTTCTTATTGTAGCCCATGTATATACAACAATAGGATTTGGAGACTGCAACACGAGAGTGACTTCTTATTGTAGCCTGTGTATATACAACAACAAGATTTGGAGACTGCAACACCAGATTCTTTTCCGAGAGACATCCCATTTTTTATTATATAAATACATGTTTGAGGGCATTGGAATGGAGACTGCAACACCAAATTCTTTGCACAAAGACATCCCATTTTTTATTATATAAATACATGTTTGAGGGCATTGGAAAAAACATTAGCAAGAGTCAGTGAGGTTTTGTGGTTCTCTTATTCCCTTTTCCATTTTCTCAGTGCTTATAGTCTTACAAGTATCTTAATATATTCAAACAATGACATCTTCTATATGGCTTGGGTTGTTCTGGGTAAGTTTTGAATTTTCAGGAGTGAAGGTTTGTGGTGAGCAATATACAACTTGCTAAGTAGCATTGGTAGGTGGTATATATATCCTTCTATATATTTCTTTGTATATATGAAGGTGATCCAGTATTGCATATACTACTCGCCACAACATTGAATATTACTCAGCAGACTGCTTATTGTGCTTATTGCTTGCAGAAGGTTTATCTTAAAGTTGTACATTAAATATTCATTTTAATTCAGAAAATAAAAGTTCAAATATTAATTTTTGAGTGCATAAATAAAATACATCTTTCAATCCTGGAGAGATGTAACATAAATGTAAAGAAACCTCCCTAACCTAGACACAATATAAAATAATATTTATTATTTATTGTGTTTATTTGTTATTTTAAGGGATTTTAAAAATTCGTGACTATGATAGCCCTGCCTATAGTGGCGGTCACAAGTGAAGTTGGAGATCAGCAATTGATATTTTGGAGAGAACAATTTCCCAGCGTTGAAGTACTCGACACTGTAGTGGTAAGCATGTCTCTTCTCACAAAAGAGGAGGTGTAGACGTTGGAAAAAATCATCAAGGATGGAAACTTGCAATATCATGCCACCCAATTCTATAAATACGTTAATTTATTGTGTCAAAAACCTATATGTGTGCCTTACATTCCCAGAACGATACTTATAAAATTCATGAGTAATGATCTTCAGAATGAGATGAGAGAGATTTGTTTCTCACCCAAGGAGCTGAGAGAGGGGAGGGAATAACATTTCCAGGGCCAATTTATAGTCCATGGAAGGCATTTTTACCCAATGATCTATCATATTTGATCCCATTTTCCAAGGCAACACTTCCAGATGTTCTCTCTTCATTTGGAATCCCAGAGAGATCAAATATGTCCTTGATAATGAACATGACTTTGATTTCCTATGAGGCTAAGCCCCAAGAAGAAGAAAGTAGGAATTGCACTACATCAATTGAGAGCATCATAGAGTATGTGTTGTCTAAGTTGGGTTCTTCTGACAATGTAGAACTAGTTTTTCATTCATCTCCCATGGTTGATGACTTTGGAAAGAAAGCAAGGGTAAGAAATGTAGTGGAAACACTATCTAGAAATCGGGCGTGATTGGAATGCCATCACTTCATGTATCCCTATGGGGTGTTGTATTGCCATTATATCAAAGGTACATTAACTTATAATTTATAACTTGAGGTGTTAGAGAACCATGTAAATATCTATAACACCATTTTTCTATGTCACCCAGATGGACAGAGCAAGGAATCAATTTATTATCACCTAATTTTGCGGGACACTCTGCTCTGGCTCACCAAGGTGAATCATTAGTTTATTGGGTATATTTTTTTTTGGATTTTTGGGTATTATGATTGTGGTATTTATCCATTATTACTTGAATGAGTTTAATGATTAACATGTCTTTCCTCTTAAAACATTATAAGTTAAAATTCAGAAAGGGATAGGGTATATATACCTCCATATATATAACCAAATATCCAAACAATAAAATATCATAAATATCATAATAGAAAGATCTGATCTGAGTGAGTGAATCCTTTGATGTTCTTCTATAGTTATGTTTAGATAATAGCCTTTTCTTGTCCAGATAATATCCTTTTCTTTGTCGGATTGTATCAGGTATGTTGCTAAGCTAGAATGTTGTGTCACTATTGTGTTTCAATACATTTCTTAATATTGATATTTTCTCTTCAGAGGCGTTGGATCTATAACCAAGTATGGACATCGCGATATATGTATTTATGTCAAGATTCTCAGAAAATAATGCATATTTTGGAGACTGCGCAATAGTATGGATGTGTTTTATATAAATTAATATGCATGTTAGGGTTAACTGTTCTAGGTTTATTAGTGAAATCTCTTTTAAGTTTCTAGTTGGCTACACAATTTATTATATTAAATTTTGAAAGTGGAAAAGCCAATTGAGAAAATGCTCCACAATGATCTGTACAGCCCCTTTGGGGAATATTGAATATTACAGTGGGATCAATTTTTTTCCTTGTTGTTTATTAATAATTATTCCTAAAAAGATGTGGGTGTTCTTCATGAAGAAGATTTGAAACTTTTACTATTTCAAGATTTTCAAAGTTGTCTATCATATGTTTGTCAAGTCTTTCTATCATCTTATTTCTAAAGTGAGTCTTGATGAGGGTCATTTTATTGATATTTTGAAGCATTTGAGTCCATTAGGAAGGGTAGAGTTGAAGAGACATAGGAGATCCTTGAGTAATATTATGTTTTGTCTCTTCATTGTTTCACGTTGATGTCATCTGCTAAGTTAGTCATCCCCCTCATACAACACTAAGGATATGATGTTATATTTTCATGATACCTTTTGGTGTTGAGAAAAAGGATTCCATCATTTCATTTCCACTTGAAATATCATCCCTTATCGACTTCAACAAAGGTGGAGCACCTTGATGGTTGTTGGCCTCATTGGTGATCATTTCACATTTGACATGGAAGATCATCATTGGATCTTGATTGAAATATTATTATCAATGTTCGATGTGAGTATGTGTTTCACATTGATAGGCCTTGATTGTACCTTAGGGCCTATTATCCTTATTGGTGGGTTCCTTCACACTTGGTAGGTGTTTACATTATTGACATCTAACTAAGTGACTCTCTCTCGTGTGTCAACTTTGAAACATTTTTCACAAGCAGGAGTGTAAATGATAGGTGGTAGTAGGTAGTAGATTTGGATGAGACCCCCTTTTTCAGTCAATTAGTGGGAAGAACATATGCATTTGTTACTCCATTACCCACTGGATAGGAATTTTTGGATCGCGGGTCATCTTGCAATATATTATCTCTTCTATAGACATGAACAAGAGTCTACCGGCATGTTTCTCCATGATTCTCATATAGTATTATTCATGGTTCTAGACACAGAGGTTTGTAGATTCTCAACATCCTGCAAGGGGATCCTGTCTGTAACATCTTGCTCTTGTGCGCACTGAGCGAACTTATTCTTTGAGCACACTTTCTTGCAAGTGATCCATATTATTATACTTTTGGGCATTTGATTATGATTCTGAGGCGTTATGAATTGATGACATGCTATTTTGATGTATTGACATAGACAGGTGCTACTGACTTGGTTTTCCTAAGTGTGTAGGATTTTGGACCTCGAGGATGCAGAGGCATCGATGAAACCCCTTGGACTCTGGACCGATTCAGGGAGTGGACTATTGGGGTTTGATTTTTGTATATATGACATTTGTGCATCTGATTAGATGATATGATTATGGATATTATTCTGACATGATTCAGTGATGATGCAGGCTGATGATAGATTTTCAACCAGACTCACATGTGGAGTAGAGGGGTCATGCACGACTACTAGAGACATTGAGGGAGAGGTGTGGAAATAATCCCTACCACAACCTACTAGCCCTCCCGTCATGGCTCGAACTATAGGTTAACGATTACCTAGTTCGAGAAGACCCACGATGTCATGAGGGCCAACTGCGACATTTGCTCACGATGATTCTAAGGGGCGCGCAATAAGGCAGGGGCCTTATTCCTTAGAGGCCCTTAGTCTCCCACAACATCACCTAATGGAGTATTGACTCCAGGGGTTTTGATGTCTACCAAGTCATTCAAGACGTGAGTGGCACCCTTGGAGCACATAGTGTGTCCTAAAGGGCGCATCATGCAAGGGAAACATAATGAGGCAAGTGGCACTCTTGGAGCACCTAGTGCGTCCTGAAGTGAACATCACGTTGTTAAATAATAAATGAATGAATCTAGATGGTCTTAGAATGAATAATGTGATGAGAAATATTTAAAACAATTTCCCTAACAAAATGTCGCCCAACCTAGGAAAATAAAGTCTAGGTCTAAGTGATACTTGTGATAAAAATAAAATATATATTTATATAAAAAAAAATAAAAAATAATAATAATGATAATCATCATTAATCATGTGACGAGAAGGGGGTAAGCAATTCAATTAATTTATAAAAATCTTTTGGGGGATAAAATTTAAAAAGGGGAAATAATTGTTTTGTTATATATGCTAATTAAAAATATATTAATTAAAATGGAAAAGGGGAAAAGCTAATTTTCTACACATGCAATTTGAGTTTTAAATGAAAATGGAAAGAGGGAAATTTAAAAGAATTAGGAAACTAGGAAAAAGAGGGAAACATAAAAAGAAAGGGGAAACACAAGGAAAAAGAAGAAATACTAACTTAGTAAGGTATCTAGCATTTAAGAACTTTCTAAATTAAACTCAACTAGTAAATTGGTAAGGGGATAAGTCATTAAAATGTGTAAGGGAATATGGGGACACCTAGGAGCAATTCTAGGAATGATTTTAGGTGGGTGAGGGAAATAGGAGTAATTAATTAATTAATGAAATTAATTTATGGTGCAATGAAGGGGATGGGTGACACATGTACGGGTAGGATTTTTATGAAGTAAATTATTGAACAATAAATTAAATGGGATTTTGGGAAAGTAAATGACTTAGAAACTCTATATAAAGGAGGGAGGAGGAGGATGATGGATCGGTTCTGGATGTGTAACATTACGCTGCATAAACTTTGACTTGACTAACATAGCTTGTGGGAGTTAGGATGGCCATCTTGGTGAGGAGTGGTAGCTCAGCCTTGCGGGGTGAGCTAGGAGCTAGTTGTTCTTTGTTTTAGTGTGTGTGGCCCCTTTGCATCTGGGGGGATAAAGGGGAAGAAGAGTACCCCTAGCGTTGGCTGGGAGTTACTGGTGAAGTCTCATCGATCGGCAAGAGGGAGATGCATGGAGTGCATGAGACAACGACTCAGAGCAGATGACTTAGGATACGGTACGCTTACTTGATTCTTCATGGTACATTATTATTATACCTTACGCTTTCATTTCTGTATTTTTAATTGGGTAAAGAAAATGTTTGAATCAACATTTCAACCGAGAGATTAAATTTCCCCATAGCCTTAAACTTGCTACTTGACTTGATTCCCTTGCCATTTGATCCCTGCATGTTGAGACTGTCCTTTGGTTTTGTTGATTGTTGTGATGAGTTGTGATGTTTACTTCATTCTCATCCCTAGTTCGTCATTCCACGCCTGAGCAGTTGGCCAGGAGCCGAATCGACAGTCGTGACTTCAATGCACAATGACCTATAGATTCTAATGCCCTACTTTTTTGTGTGTGGATGATGAACGAAGGATGCGTTCGTCCAACTGTTTACCCCTTCTTATCTCTGCATTGAAATTTTCCTTGCCTCGGTCTCTTCATGTTATATCACCTCTGCGTCTTAATCGTTCTTATCAATATGAAAACTGTGTTTAGTATTCTTTGCATTTCAACACCCTCAACCACAAAAATTTAACTCTGTGTTTTTATATAATTGCTAGATGAATTTAATTCCACATTTTTATGCCCTTCCGACGAATTTACTGTGTGGTTTTTATACATCTGGTATGCCTTTTTTTTCTGTGAATTTACTTATGCACATTAAATTTTTGATGAATTTAGCTTGTGTAATTTCCCACTCGATTGATAGTCTATAACTTATTCTAGACTTCATTTTTTGGGGGTTGTTTGGCTGGAGGTGTTACTTGGTTACTCTGCAATCTTCATTTTTGACTGCTAACATTACCCTGTTGAGTGCCAATTTGAGGCATTTTTTTTTCACTGTTGGGCCTGCTATTTTTAATAACAACTCAACTTTAGAATCGCGATTTCTTTACCCTAATGACTGCAAAAGAACTCGACAATGAATGGGACAATGAATTGTAATACGTTTTCCATAAATTTTATAGATGTATTTTCTCTGTCTGCATTCATAATTCGATGTAGATCTTCGATGGTTATACCTTGTCTGTCTGTACTAATATTCAGTAGATAATGATATGTCTGGGTATTATTTAGCTATAGATAGGTTACCTTTTTTTTTTATTTCTTATGATATTGAATCGTTACCAGAACAATAATTATTCAGTTTTATTTAGTTTCAATACTGTGGAATGATATTTACTGAGGAGTAAGATCTTCATTTGGATGTGCCTGGTAGTGAGCGCATTATTTAATACATTGATATACTACATGTGGGCGAATGTAAGTATGTGTTTTTTTATTGCCAACATTTCTTCCAATGAATTTCGGACTGCGTGTATTGCATTGACTGCAAGATTTGTTGGCAAATTCAGTGGATAGAATGCAGTGATGGTTGTTGTCATTAATGGAAACAGTAGAGACAGCAGGATAAGAAGGATAAAACCACGTGGGGATTTGGAAGTAAAATCTCAGGAGGAATAGCCTTAAGAAAACGCGCGCAGCAAGAGATTACAGAAGAAAAAGGAAGAAGAGTCAGTGACCGTAGGATCTCATACAAATTTCCCGAAAGAACGAGGGCCATCAGATCTGTAAAAGTTGCGAGAGAGATAAACCAAAGGAGAAAATCGGGGATCGGGACTCTGAAATGTCCTGTTCACTCGACAATGAAAACCCCGAAATCGCGAGACGCGATTTCACGATTTAATCGCAGCCGTTAAATCAAGCAGGGATCTAGACCGTTCATTTGTATGGACACGTGGCAGCCAGGAGGCCTCATCGGCAATTCGGGGTTCGGGTTTTGGTATTGACAAGAACTTTGAACATCAGACATCGCGAAATCGCGATACGCTATTTCCCGATAAGAGGTATAGGCTGTGGGCCACCCAGGAGTTAATGCAGGACAGGTTTAAGGAGTACAGAGGATGTCGGGAATCGGCATATTGCAAGTCCAGGGGGTGAATGCACTTGTCATTATAAACCTCGAAACCCCGACGAGTGGTATGGTGGCGGTCACTTGATAAGTGGTCATATGGGCCTATAGTCAGAAGGGGCTAAGGTTCGGGAAAAGAGCACATCAGGGATCGAAGAATCGGAGGTTCCGAGTACAAGTGCATATCGACAATGAAAATGCCGAATTCGCGATGAGTGAAATCCCGATGGGATCTGAACCGTTGGATCAAACCTTGATCAGAGGGTTGTTGTTCTTACTCACTCATTAATGCTTCAGTTGTAAATCCGTTAAGCGAAACCGACTGAGAATGATGAATTGGTTAGCGTTTCAGTTGCCAAGACAGATGTCGTTGGATTTCCCATTGGAAGGGCAAGTGGAATCGTCAAAGAAAGGTGTATAAAAGAAAATGAAAGATACCGAATTGGGTTGATCGTTCTGAATGAAAAATGTGTAAACAGTAAGAAAAAGAAGATGAGCAGAGGAATAGTAAGCAGTGAAGGAACTGCGCAGAACGAGAAAATAAGAAGAGCAACATGATGGACAGAACAGAAGCAGAGCAGAATGACAGAAGATATGATACAGAGCAGACCTGTTGAATAAGAGAAGAGTAGCATAATAGTGAATAGAAGACCAGAATTAAAGAACAAAGAAAGACTGGTAAGAACTGATTTATCTGTAAAGTTGAAAGTGTATATAACCATTAATATTTAAGGGAGGTTGGGAGGTTCTCGGGAGGACTATTGTCCTCAGAGGTTCAAGTGGGAGCTTGAACACAGGAAGTTGTAGCTTCCATCTGGTAGTGGCCAGAGAAACCAGGGTGGCAGGGTGGTGCTAGGGAGAACAGGTGTTCTCTGTTATGCAGGTTGGAGCCTGTGTAGCGGGAAGTTGGTGCTTCCATCCAGTTGGTGCTGGAACTTTCAGGAAGTTGGTGCTTCCATCCAGTTGGTGCTGGAGTACTCAGGGAGTTGGTGCTTCCT
>JASDQU010107853.1:42631-64438 GCA_032191745.1 Picea mariana
TCCTTTTGTATACTTAATTCTTTTTACAGCTTAATTTAGTTTTATTCCTCTTTATATTTAGTTATTTTTATTATTTTTGCACGTAATAAATGAAATTTTAAATAAATCTACACTATATTCCCATGATGGCATGTGAAAATGACACAACAATTAATATTTCATTGGACGGTGTATAGCCAATGATTTGGTGAATAACCCAATGCTTTCATGTGATGGTG
Source organism: Picea mariana (assembly GCA_032191745.1). NCBI lineage: Eukaryota > Viridiplantae > Streptophyta > Pinopsida > Pinales > Pinaceae > Picea > Picea mariana. Next base: position 42,850 of record JASDQU010107853.1, read on the forward strand.
CTCCTTTTATGTTTCTTTGGATGGATATTTCATTACAATGATGACATTTGAAAAATGATGCAATAATTCTAGTTTGTTGAGGGATGGATGATGATTGTGTTGTGGACAACGATGCAACAATTATGCATAATGATAGATAATTACCATCACATGGAGCCCAACAAGTGCACAATTCCCTACAAACATAAGATAACCTTGGGGACATTAGATAGATAACCCTGGGTGAGTAGGGATCAAAATTGAAATTATCATTGTTCTCTAGAGACTTCTAACTCTTTTTCATATAATAAGGATATAAAATTATTTTTTCAATTAAAATAATAAAAAAAATCTTGTTAAATTTGAAATTAAAATTATTTGAGATATTTTCAATGAAGGTTAAAGACAATTTCATAATATATTTTATTAGTTATTGTTTTTATAATTTTCTCTTTTTTTAAATTTGTTTGTTGTATCATAATAATTAAAAATATATTAACATTTTCTCCTTGTTGCATGTCCCTTTGAAAAATGAATTATTATCATTTTTATACAATACAATCCTATTATCATAAAGCTTACTCAAGTGATAGGTTTGCTATTGTTGTGGTGGGAAATCCCCCTACGAACTAACATTTAGGGTTATATTATGCATGCAGATAAGACCGAAAGAATCCTACTTTCTACCGTCGTCCCAGACTTAATCCCCATTTCTTTTAAGCAAATACATGGTTAAACGAACATACCTTGTTCTAGATGTTCGATGTCGATCCTTCTTCATGCTTGATTGCTTGCTGACACCTATCCTCCCAAGACTGAACTGCATACAAAACAAGCAACAAACTCTACATGCATTTGTTCTACAGATTAATGGGTTAGAGATTCAAACATATATTCACTAAACTTATGAAGAACTCATATAGTGGGACGGGAAAATAATTTCTTTATTATTAACTTTAATGAATCAACTTACAATGTCGAGACCGACCACTGCTCCACGAACCTGATCCTGGGCTCCTCTTCAAATGGCCTCCAACTTCTTTTCTTTGTATCTCTCTTTGCACAAGGATGGCTAAAGGGTTGGGACAATGGGAATGTGCAATTGGGTAGAGTTTCTTTACTCTTATTCTACTCTTCCAAATAGGACCCCTAACCCTTCTTTTATAGGCTAGAATAAGCTAGGTATTTGGACAAACCCTCGGCCATGCATGGCCGAAAGATTCAGTTAACTCACCCAAAGCTGTGTGTTCCATCAGCAACTTTGCTTTTTTCGTGCTTTTTTAGGTACATGCAGGCTGTTTTAGGTCATCTAGTGTGTACATGCATACAGTATTGGAGTTGGGCACGTGGGCCCTTATAAAAGAGTTTTTTAAGAGTTGTTCAGCAGTGCTTTGACAAAGAAGGGATCTGAGATGGCCTGATGCTAGGTAATCATGTATGGTGCAAATTAGGGTTATAACAGATGCCCCCTAATGTGTGAGGTTAGAAGAGCATCTAATGGCCGAAATACATTACCAATCTTTACTGATGTGCCGAACAAGTAAGCCTAAGGACTAGGACTGTCTGCAAAATAACAAATGTCTCACCGAGGCGGGCATACCCATGCTCGGGATAAAATAGAATCATGGCTACCAATCAAATACACTGTAGATCCATGTCAAATAACTATATAAAGTGTAGCCTCGAACAATACACAGTAGAGCTACATCTCGAAATCAAAAAGATATACATATAGAGTATCTATCTTCTAGAAGCTGATACAGCCTAATGGCTGGAGATGAGGTCTTCAGAGCTTGAGAAACAAATTCAAAATCTCAAAAATCAAGGTAGGAGTGTAATATGAGTGTACGACTTCACTACCCAGAGGTATTTGATGGCTTGTTGATCATGGACTAGAGAATCTTGATGATCAGACTGAAGGCTTCATTGATTTCGAACAAAGACTTGATTGGACGTTTAGGATGGTTGGGTATGAGGGCAAGAGACAAATTGCAGAGGGCCGGAATCAAGCTTGGTAGAAACTTCCCTTAGACAATAGCACAAAAAATGATGAGACTTAGGCAGAATGGCATTAATCATAAGTTTATGAAGTAGGAGGCAACGCAAACTCTCCATATGTTTGGAAGAATAACCAAACAGAGGAGGACACAACTCTATGTAGTGAGAACAACTTCCTAAGGTCATATTACATCCCATAGTTTGACGAACAAACGGACAAATGTGCTTTATCCAAGGGTGACTCATTATGTTTCCAATAAAGAAAATACTTTTCCCTTCCTCTTTTTGGGGTATATTTGATTTTTTTTGTCTTTTCAATAATTTTGGAAAAAAGAATAAAGGAATGTTACATTACAATGGAGGAACGAGTGTTACAAACATACAAGTTCAAGGCGCAAGGACAAGACTGATGTTCAGAATAATGATACTCGGGAAAAATCCTCCCAAGGCCAAGGGTGTTAAGACACAGAAGCAAAGTGCTACAAGGCTGGCGTATAAGGTATGTAAACACGGTTAACAAAACACACAATGGTAACGTCCTTCGATGTAAGTTTAACGAGCCCATAGAAGGTAAGCTCAGTGGTTTTTCATATTTAGAGAGTCTGAAAAAACATAAAAGGAACTCCATTGGGGTACCTTTTTCAAAGATAGTCTAGTCGGTTTGAAAAATGGGTAAACTAGCACCAACAAGACGTCTATTCAAAACCATTTTAACGAGTGTGAGAAAGACAAGATCACTCGGCCATTTTTTTCATTTTTAAGGAGTCTGAAAAAAGATTAACTATGGAATCCGTCAGGAATGTTCTTCTAGACCAGTTTAACGAGTGTGAAAGAATAAGGTCACTTGGCGATCTTTTCAATTTTAGGGAGTCTAAAAAGAGCTTAAATATGGACTCCGTGGGGGTTCCTTTTTCATAAATTTAGTCCCTCGGGCCCGAAAAAGGGGTAAAATGATACCTGATAGTACTCTTCTAAAGAACTGAAGTTCCATAGAGTATACTTTTGTTCGTACATTTGACCATTTGGACCAAAAAAGGGGTAAACTACCGCCGGACAGATGTGACTTCAAATTTAAGTTTAACGAGTGTGAAAGGCCACAAGATCACTTGGCAATATTTTCATGTTTAGAGGGTCTGAAAAGGGCTTAAAAGAAGACCCGTAGAGGTAACTTTTCTCAGTTAATCTGGATGAGATCGAAAAGCATAAATGCAGTCTCTCCGGATGTTTATTTCGGATCTCAAAGTGAGCTTTAAAAACAACAAAGTTAGCTCATGATCGACACTTTGTGGGTTGATGCTGAGTATCTCCTCAGGGGAGTAGTATGCTTCGACAAAAACATTGTCTATAATGCCAGGGGTTCTAGAGATATTTATGGGTATGGTTTCAGCGATGGTTTCCATATTACCCTCAACATAGACCTCGTGTGTAGCTAAGGGATTAATAGGACAAGACCTATCTCCAGTCATAGTCAAGGTGAATTCTTCGGCCTTGATTCTACTTAACTCTGGGAGGAAGTATGATCTATGATGAAGATCATCCCAGGGTTTGTCCGGACTAGTCATTGCCTCAATTACTGCTTCGTCAGAAGGCAAGAATAAGTCTAATGAATCGGTTTTAGCGAGAGAACCCTGAGCCCAAATAGGCTCTAGAAGTGGATCGAACTCTTGTGCAGGAGTTGGATCAATGTTGGCTGAATTTTGCTAGACTAAAGAGTATGCTACTTCAGCTGCGGACAAGGGAATGGACATGCCTGGGTGCCCTGTCCCATCCATCGTGACCGATGGCGAAGGAAGTATCCACGGATTGTCGAAGTAAGTCATGTGGAATGATGAAACTTGAAAAATCTCAACCTTATGGTGATTGGATATAAACTTGATATCGCCTTAAGGGGGCGGGTAATCGAAGGTACCCATCAAAGATGGGCACAAACAAACCCCTACATTGACTACACCTGGTTGAGGATTATCATTCATCGGGACCGTGGATGCCCCCAATGAAGGGTCAGGTCTGAAGAAAGACAATTGATCGATGGTCACTATCCGGCCCTCGTGTGGAAACAACAAGACTCGAAAAACTGTAGCAACCATAGCTTGCATGGCATAAGTCCAACTCCTTCCTAACAAGAGGTTATATTCGAGGGGCGCATCGACTACATCTACCTCAACACACACGATCTTCCCTCCTAACTGCATAGGGAAAGAGGGAATGATACCATGTGGGAGGAATGAACAACTGTCGAAAGCAGTGAGGAGAGTAGGTGACGGAGACAAAACGGGTTGGCTAACGGCCTTCCAACATGCCAACGACATAACGCATGTGGAGGCTCCCTCATCGACCACTGTGCATAAGATATTATGAGTAAAATGTTTCGTGGGATAAGCCACTACTATCTAAAACGCTACGTGGTAATGTAGATGAGGTTTTAGGTCAATTGTATCCAGCATGATTGTACCCAGATTACAAGTCTTGGTAGATCCTAAAGCTGTTAACAAGGCTTTCCTCTGGGAAGGGAAGCTTTGGAGGACCTCCAAAGTAGACATGGCACAAGGGGTTTGTGATAAATCTTCCACCACAAAATAGTTCTGGGTGGCCCTTGCATTTGGGTTGTGAGAAGCTTTTTTGAACGCGCCTTTGGGGATGCGTGTCATTGTTTCACCCAATGTCTTCTCAATCTGTAAAGGAAGAGATGGGAGTTTAGATTATTTTCCCTTCTTAGAAGTGATTCGTTTACTATAGTCATGCACTATAGTCAATATAAAAACATCACCCTTCACCATATATAATTTTGCGGATGCGAGGTTGTTTGAAGATAGAGAGGATCCTTGGTTTCCCCCTTCCGTGCTTGCATAAGCTTGGGTTAGATTTTTCCCTTGTTGAAATGGATTGGTTAACATAGAAGGTTGTTGTTGCGTCACAAACTTTTGGGCTTCTGCAAGCTGAGGACATAAATGGGTCGGGTGGTGTTCCATGCATAAGTTGCAGGGATACCTTGCCTTTCATTTCTCAGTGTTGTCCCCGCCAACATTATCGGTAGGTTTTTTATCCCCTTTACCCTTCTTTCATTGTTTTTTCTTTCCTTCAGGTTGTTGGGTGGCCTTTGGATTAGTCAATTGCACTATCTATACATCCGACGTTTCGGTAGGGGGAGCAGCCAAAGAAGTAGTTTGGATGGCTGTTGTGTGTTGTATAGACAATTGCTGCTATTGCTTCGTCAGTTGCTCAACAGGATTTGTATGTGCTGAACCAACAATACCATAGGCATGTGGTCCAACTCTGTGTTTGGTGCTATCAAGTACTGAGTGTGGTGCATCTGGCAAGATCTCGTATAATAAACTAGACTAAGAATAGATTAGCTCAAGTTGTTGAGCTCTCATGATGGCGTCTTCTTCGGAAAATACTCCCAACGTCACGACATCTTTGGACAACTGTGGGACCAAATACTTAAGGAACCACTCGAGAAGGAATGCTGGACTGGTACCTTAATTAAACTCTTTCGGCATCTCCATTCTTGGATGTGATCAGAGATATGGTCCACTTTTGTTTGTGAGAAATGGGCCAGCAATTCGGTGCCAGTGTCGTATCTCACAGGTAACTGGAAATGGTTTAGGAAATCCATTGCCAATTTGCTGAAGGAAGAGTATCTTGAGCGATTGAGCTCAATGTACCATTTCGCGGCACTCCCAATGAGAGTATGTTGAAACAGTCGCAACTGTACGGAGTCATCTTTCAATGAGTTAGATGAGCACCAAAGATGGAAGGTAGTCACATGATCTCTTGGATCTTCGTTAGGCTTGGCTTTGAACTTTGGGATGTCCGAAGGAAACTTCGTCGGCATAGGAGGCCAACGCGGATCATGACAGATAGGGTCATTCAACAACCTTGTCAAGTCTGGCAAATGCAAGGTTTCCAGGAAGGGTAGTTTGGGTTGTTGGTGATAACCTGGGAAAAAGGGGCCTGGAGTTTGACTGGCACCAGGTTGCCAAGAAAAGTTTGGTTGTTGGCCTGGGTTCTGGTAAAAACCATGGCCATGGCCAGTGTATGGATTTTGCGTGTGAGGAGACATCATCGGTTGATTTCCAAAATAGGACATAGATGGTTGGGTATGCATTACATTCGAAGGACTTTGGGAAGGGTTGCCCCATGTCGGTCCCGTGGGGATAGGCATAATGCTTTGTCCAGGGTTCCATTGATTGTGAAAAGAATTACCCAAGATCAGCATTTTTGACGAGGGAATTGATCCCTGCCAAGAATTCCAAGGCCCTGATGTGAAAGAAGTTCCTGGGTGTGCCCCCTTTGCAGGAATAGTACCCTACATAGGAATAGGTTGTCCAAAACCGGGGTTGCCTCCAGTTGGGAAAGTAGCTGACGAGAAGGCGTTGTTATCAAATGCACTGAAAAAATAAAATGGTGTCAAACCTACTGGCATATTATGCGAAGGTGGTCCTTGACTCCCAGCTCCAAGGAAACTATGGTGTGCAGGTGGCCCGGTGGATTGTTGATGCGTGCCACCGAGTGAAGGGGATGAAGGAGGTATATGAGCTCCCCTGTAAGGGAAAGCATTAAAAGGAGTAGGAGTGCCCCCCATGTGTCCTTGTAGAGGATCATTATAGCTCCCTTCCCCTAGACCTGAAGTCTGTGAAGTGGAGTAAGAAAGTACAGGACTTGTACATGAACTAGGCATCCCGTATGAGAACATAGGGCTTGTCGTACTTTGTGTGAAATGGGTTGTGGCTGCTGCCAGAGATGGGATCAGACCACTGCGCAATGTAGAGGCGGTCGGGACCATAGTGGCTCGGACTGGTGATGGTGGGTTAGGAGGTGGAAACTCTCCTGTGGTGACAATCATAGTGGGAATTGAAGAATTCCCAAAAGGAGTAACAACATTTGTTTCCATTGCTGCGGGCAACACTGTCTGGCACTCATAAGGATGAATCGGTACGATGGTGGGTGTTGAAAGATCAATGGTGGAGGTTTCAACCAGACCAAAAGCTTTTGCTCCAAGGTCTAAAATGGTTGATTCCTATGGATGATGGTTGGGCACAATTTCTTATGACCTGGTCGCTTCAAAAGACCCTTGTTGGTCTAGATTTCGCCTTAGTGGTGGTGGGGGTGGCTCCAATGTAACCGGTGGCAGGCCAAGAATCCTTCGTGACCGGTGGAGCTCATGATCCTCCATCGTGTGAGAAGATCAAAGACACTCTAGGGTGTTCTAGTCATTCAAAAACAACACACACTAAAAAAGTCCCTATAAGATAAGACAGGCAAACACTAAATTAATTGGAAGAACAGTTACAACAACCAACACTAGAGCAACTTACCGGTGCAAGTGAAACTCAAACATGGAATCACCCCATGGGTATACTCTGCAAAGCATGTCCCGATTTCATTCCTAGGTACCCCGGTATACCCTCGCAATCACCTGTACATGTCCCTAAAAAATATGTTACGGGTACAGTCGAAAGTCGGGTAGACCACAATGAGCAAGGTATCGATCCCGAAACCTGTCAAGGGTATCGAGAGCAAGTGGTCTGGAAGAAAACTGAGGACCTCAAATGGATTCGATACCCATGAAGCTCCATGGAAAATGCAATCGACGGAATCCCAAGACAAGCCCTCTATATGTGTTCTCCACTACGATTGGTCCAGCTTTGGAGGGGTTATCTCCGCATGCGACCTCTTGTTTATCCCCTATGTTAGAGGGGGATCTTAGATAACTTTCACGATACTAGACTTGGACACTCCCTAACTCAAACTCTAATGTTTGATTTTAATGGCCTTGAAGAGTTTCCTCTCCAACCTAATCCAAGGCCCTAATCCTGAACTAGTTGGTTAACCCTACAAAAATAAAAGTCTAATGAATTTTAGATTTAGCGTTAATTTTATGGCTTGTCTTATGTCAAAGGGTATGAAAGTGAAACTAGTGATGTTTGAAAGATGAAAAATAAAAATGAACAAAAACCTTCACTTAATGCAAATTTTCAACAACTTTTCAATTTATTTTTTTTTTCTTAAAATTTTTTCTAAGATCTTTTGAACAACACACTCAAAGTAGGATTTCACTCGACTACGATCTACTTACGATCTAAGTAAACTATCAAGAACTTAGGAAAGCAAAGACTTTTCCCTGGTTACTAATGCAGAACAACACTTTTCAACCAAACAAAGAAATGAAAGATTTTTTTTTTTATTTGAATGCTGACAAAGAAAAAAGGAAAAATATCAACAAGTCAAAAATCAAGAAAAAACTTCTAGCCTAATCGCAGATCGCAAAAAATCACTTCAAGAAATCACACACTAGCAACTTAAAAAAGGACTCTCACACTTGTCTAAAAACCCTAAATTTTTTTTTGATGAAAACTTTTAAATGAAAAAAGAAAGCTATGGTTGAGATCAAACCTAAGCTACTGACTGCTAGGACAAAGATTCAAAAACTTGAGAGGTATAACTCTTGTCAAGGGAAAGGATGACTGCCTCACCCTCAATAAAAACTATCTTGCACAAGCACACTACTGACAATTCAATAGCAAGCGTGTGCACGCGCGTTGTGTAGAGCCACAGGACATGTACACATGTGCTAGCCTTATACATGTCGTGTGTATCTATAAAAATTAGAAACAAATAAAAATAGACAATCCAAACCAGGAATAGACCACAGATATTGAGAACCAGGATATCTTGAAGGCTTAGACACTTTCTTTAACAGAAAAAAAAGAAAACAATGTAAGGAAAAAAATCGTAAAACAAACCAATCTGAGATGAACCCTAAGCTATAAAATGCAAGCAACCAAGACTAGAAAGAGTTCCAGAAAACCCCTAAGAATGACTGATTTTGACAGGGAAGAGGATGATTGCCTCAAAAATTTTCTGGAATCATACACGTTATTGTTACTTCTTCAGCTAGCATTTACACGGGGGCTGTAAGAAAGTAGGGTGTGGGTACACGCGTGCATACCTTATGCAGGTTGCGTGTACCTCTGTGGGTCTAAAAAAAAATTACAGTCAAGCAAAGAAACAAAGATAGATGGTATGGAAGACCAGAATCTCTGTCAGCTCAGACTTTGCAGAAATTTCAAAGAACAGGAAAGAAAACCAGTCTTTTAAAAATACCCAACAATATTCCTAGGAACCCTAAAGACTTCCCCGGTATGGTTGCCAATTCTGTTGTGGTGGTAAATCCCCCTATGGCCTAGCATTTAGGGTTATATTATGCATCCAGATAAGACCGAAAGAATCCTACTTTCTACCGTCGTCCTAGACTTAATCCCCATTTCTTTTAAGCAAATACATGGTTAAACGAACATACCTTGTTCTAGATGTTCAATGTCAATCCTTCTTCATGCTTGATCTCTTGCTGGCAGCTATCCTCCCAAGACTGAACTACATACAAAACAAGCAACAAACTCTATATGCATTTGTTCTACAGATTAATGGGTTAGAGATTCAAACATATATTCACTAAACTTATGAAGAACTCATATAGTGGGACAGGAAAAACATTTATTTATTATTAACTTTAATGAATCAACTTACAATGTCAAGACCAGTCGCTGCTCCACGAACCTGATCCTGGGCTCCTCTTCAAATGTCCTCCAACTTCTTTTCTTTGTATCTCTCTTTGCACAAGGATGGCTAAAGGGTTGGGACAATGGAAATGTGCAATTGGGTAGAGTTTCTTTAATCTTATTCTCCTCTTCCAAATAGTACCCCTAACCCTTATTTTATAGGCTAGAAGAAGCTAGGTATTTGGAAGAACCCTCGTCCATGCATGGCCGGAAGATTCAGTTAACTCACCCAAAGTTGTGTGTTCCATCGATAACTTTCCTTTTTTCGTGCTTTTGTAGGTACACACAGGCTGTTTTAGGTCAGCTCGCATGTACACGTGTGCAGTAATGGATTTGGGCGTGTGGGTCCTTATAAAAGAGGTTTTTTAAAGAGTTGTTCAACAGTGCTTTGGCAAAGAAGGGATCTGAGATGGCCTGGTGCGAGGTAAGCATGTATGGTGCAAATTAGGGTTATAAAAACTATGTTGGAAGAAATGGATTCATCATCTGATTTCAGAATTTTCAATATCAAGTTCATCTATATCTATAGAGAATTTAATCAGGAAGTTGATATACTAGCAAAGGAAAAAAAATTGATGGACAATGTCTTTTTCTTGTTTCTTTTTTATTATTGTTTTCTTGAAAGATGAAAGTCTAGTTTTAGGAATCTCATGGACTCATCTTGTTTTTATGTACTGAAAGACACTTTTTATATTATTCTAATATAAAGAACTTTTTTCATGGTAAAAAATTAAAAAAATGGTCCCACCAAAATCCTTTCCTTCCTTTTAGAAATAAAATCCTTTCCTTCAAATTTAATCTATGGTCTCTTCTACCATTTTAGAAGCATGCAACTATCAAGCTGTCATACCTTCTAATTTTCACTTCTATCTTCTACATTCTTCAGTAAATTTAGTGACTTTTCTTATTATAGCCCCTGTATATACATCAACAGGATTTGCGGACTGCGACACCAAATTATTTTCCCAGAGTGGCTTCTTATTGTAGCCCATGTGCATACAACAATAGGATTTGGAGACTGCAACACGAGAGTGACTTCTTATTGTAGCCTGTGTATATACAACAACAAGATTTGGAGACTACAACACCAAATTCTTTTCCAAGAGACATCCTGTTTTTTATTATACAAATACATGTTTGAGGGCATTGGAATGGAGACTGCAACACCAAATTCTTTGCACAAAGACATCCCATTTTTTATTATATAAATACATGTTTGAGGGCATTGGAAAAACATTAGCAAGAGTCAGTGAGGTTTTTTGGTTCTCTTATTCCCTTTTCCATTTTCTCAGCGCTTATAGTCTTACAAGTATCTTAATATATTCAAACAATGACATCTGCTATATGGCTTGGGTTGTTCTGGGTAAGTTTTCAATTTTCAAGAGTGAAGGTTTGTGGTGAGAAATATACAACTTGCTAAGTAGCATTGGTAGGTGGTATATATATCCTTCTATATATTTCTTTGTATATATAAAGGTGATCCAGTAGTGCATATACTACCCGCCACAACATTGAATATTACTCAGCAGACTTCTTATTGTGCTTATTGCTTGCAGAAGGTTTATCTTAAAGTTGTACATTAAATATTCATTTTAATTCAGAAAATAAAAGTTCAAATATTAATTTCTGAGTGCATAAATAAAATACATCTTTCAATATTGGAGAGATGTAACATAAATGTAAAGAAACCTCCCTAACCTAGACACAATATAAAATAATATTTATTATTTATTGTGTTTATTTGTTATTTTAAGGGATTTTAAAAAGTCGTGACTATGATAGCCCTGCCTATAGTGGTGGTCACAAGTGAAGTTGGAGATCAACAATTGATATTTTGGAGAGAACAATTTCCCAACGTTGAAGTACTCGAGACTGTAGTGGTAAAAATGTCTCTTCTCACAAAAGAGGAGGTGCAGACGTTGGAAAAAATCATCAAGGATGGAAACTTGCAATATCATGCCACCCAATTCTGTAAATCCATTAATTTACTGTGTCAAAAACCTATATGTGTGCCTTACATTCCCAGAATGATACTTATAAAACTCATGAGTAATGATCTTCAGACTAAGATGAGAGACATTTGTTTCTCACCCAAGGAGCTGAGAGAGGGGAGGGAATAACATTTCCAGGGCTAATTTATAGTCCATGGAAGGCATTTTTACCCAATGATCTATCATATTTGATCCCATTTTCCAAGGCAACACTTCTAGATGTTCTCTCTTCATTTGGAATACCGGAGAGATCAAATATGTCCTTGATAATGAAAATGACTTTGATTTCCTGTGAGGCTAAGCCCCAAGAAGAAGAAAGTAGGAATTGCACTACATCAATTGAGAGCATCATAGAGTATGTGTTGTCTAAGTTGGGTTCTTCTGACAATGTAGAACTAGTTTTTCATTCATCTCCCATGGTTGATGACTTTGGAAAGAAAGCAAGGGTAAGAAATGTAGTGGAAACACTATCTGAAAATTGGGCGTCATTGTCATGCCATCACTTCATGTATCCCTATGGGGTGTTGTATTGTCATTATATCAGAGGTACATTAACTTATAATTTATAACTTGAGGTGTTAGAGAACCATGTAAATATCTATAACACCATTGTTCTATGTCACCCAGATGGACAGAGCAAAGAATCAATTTATTATCACCTGATTTTGCGGGACACTCTGCTCTGGCTCACCAAGGTGAATCATTAGTTTATTGGGTATATTTTTTTTTAGATTTTTGGGTATTATGATTGTGGTATTTATCCATTATTACTTGAATGAGTTTAATGATTAACATGTCTTTCCTCTTAAAACATTATAAGTTAAAATTCAGAAAGGGATAGGGTATGTATACCTCCATATATATAACCAAATATCCAAACAATAAAATATCATAAATATCATAATAGAAAGATCTGATCTGAGTGAGTGAATCCTTTGATGTTCTTCTATAGTTATGTTCAGATAATATCCTTTTCTTGTCCAGATAATATCCTTTTCTTTGTCGGATTGTATCAGGTATGTTGCTAAGCTAGAATGTTGTGTCACTATTGTGTTTCAATACATTTCTTAATATCGATATTTTCTCTTCAGAGGCATTGGATCTATAACCAAGTATGGACATCACGATATATGTATTTATGTCAAGATTCTCAGAAAATAATGCATATTTTGGAGACTGCGCAATAGTATGGATGTGTTTTATATAAATTAATATGCATGTTAGGGTTAACTATTCTAGGTTTATTAGTGAAATCTCTTTTAAGTTTCTAGTTGGCTACACAATTTATTATATTAAATTTTGAAAGTGGAAAATCCAATTGAGAAAATGCTCCACAACGATCTGTACAACCCCTTTGGGGAATATTGAATATTACACTGGGATCAAGGTTTTTCCTTGTTGTTTATTGATAATTATTCCTAATAAGATGTGGGTGTTCTTCATGAAGAAGATCTGAAACTTTTACTATTTCAAGATTTTCAAAGTTGTCTATCATATGTTTGTCAAGTCTTTCTATCATCTTATTTCTAAAGTGAGTCTTGATGAGGGTCATTTTATTGATATTTTGAAGCATTTGAGTCCATTAGGAAGGGTAGAGTTGAAGAGACATAGGATATCCTTGAGTAATATTATGTTTTGTCTCTTCATTGTTTCACGTTGATGTCATCTGCTATGTTAGTCATCCCCCTCATACAACACTAAGGATATGATGTTATATTTTCATGATACCTTTTGGTGTTGAGAAAAAGGATTCCATCATTTCATTTCCACTTGAAATATCATCCCTTATAGACTTCAACAAAGGTGGAGCACCTTGATGGTTGTTGGCCTCATTGGTGATCATTTCACATTTGACATGGATGATCATCATTGGATCTTGATTGAAATATTATTATCAGTGTTCGATGTGAGTATGTGTTTCACATTGATAGGCCTTGATTGTACCTTAGGGCCTATTATCCTTATTGGTGGGTTCCTTCACACTTGGTAGGTGTTTACATTATTGACATCTAACTAGGTGACTCTCTCTCTCGTGTGTCAACTTTGAAACTTTTTTCACAAGCAGGAGTGTAAATGATAGGTGATAGTAGGTAGCAGATTTGGATGAGACCCCCTCTTTTCAGTCGATCAGTGGGAAGAAGATATATATTTGTTACTCCATTACCCACTGGATAGGAATTTTTGGATCAAGGGTCATCTTGCAGTATATTATCTCTTCTATAGACATGAACAAGAGTCTACCGGCATGTTTCTCCATGATTCTCATATAGTATTATTCATGGTTCTAGACACAGAGGTTTGTATATTCTCAACATCCTGCAAGGGGATCCTGTCTGTAACATCCCTCTCTTGTGCGCACTGAGCGAACTTATTCTTTGAGGACACTTGCTTGAAAGTGATCCATATTATTATACTTTTGGGCATTTGTTTATGATTCTGAGGCATTATGAATTGATGAAATGTTATTTTGATGTATTGACATAGATAGGTGCTATTGACTTGGTTTTCCTGAGTGTGCAGGATTTTGGACCTCGAGGATGCAGAGGCATCGATGAAACCCCTTGGACTCTGGACCAATTCATGGAGTGGACTATTGGGGTTTGATTGTTGTATATATGACATGTGTGCATCTAATTAGATGATATGATTATGGATATTATTCTGACATGATTCGTTGATGATGCAGGTTGATGATAGCTTTCCGACCAAACTCACATGTGGCGTAGAGGGGTCACGCACGACTACCAGAGACATTGAGGGAGAGGTGTGGAAATCAGCCCTGCCACAGCCTACTAGCCCTCCCGTCGTGGCTCGAACTATAGGTTAACAATTACCTAGTTCGAGAAGACCCACGATGTCGTGAGGGCCAACTACAACATTTGCTCATGATGATTCTAAGGGGCAATAAGGCAGGGGCCTTATTCCTTAGAGGCCCTTAGTCTCCCACAACATCACCTAATGGAGTATTGACTCCAGGGGTTTTGATGTCTACCAAGTCATTCAAGAGGTGAGTGGCACCCTTGGAGCACATAGTGTGTCCTGAAGGGCGAATCACGCAAGGGAAACATAATGAGGTGAGTGGCACTCTTGGAACACCTAGTGCATCCTGAAGGGCACATCACACTGTTAAATAATAAATGAATGAACCTAGATGGCCTTATAATGAATAATGTGATGAGAAATATTTAAAACAATTTCCCTAACAAAATGTCACCCAACCTAGGAAAATAAAGTCTAGGTCTAAGTGATACTTGTGATAAAAATAAAATATATATTTATATAAAAATAAAAATAAATAAATAATAATGATAATCATCATTAATCATGTGACGAGAAGGGGGTAAGCAATTCAATTAATTTATAAAAATATTTTGGGGGATAAACTTTAAAAAGGGGAAATAATTGTTTTGTTATATATGCTAATTAAAAATATATTAATTAAAATGGAAAAGAGGAAAAGCTAATTTTCTACACAAGCAATTTGAGTTTTAAATGAAAATGGAAAGAGGGAAATTTAAAAGAATTAGGAAACTAGGAAAAAGAGGGAAACATAAAAAGAAAGGGGAAACACAAGGAAAAAGAAGAAAGACTAACTTAGTAAGGTATCTAGCATTTAAGAACTTTCTAAATTAAACTCAACTAGTAAATTAGTAAGGGGGTAAGTCATTAAAATGTGTAAGGGAATATGGGGACACCTAGGAGCGATTCTAGGAATGCTTTTAGGTGGGTGAGGGAAATAGGAGTAATTAATTAATTAATGAAATTAATTTATGGTGCAATGAAGGGGATGGGTGACACATGTATGGGTAGGATTTTTATGAAGTAAATTATTGAACAATAAATTAAATGGGATTTTGGGAAAGTAAATGACTTAGAAACTCTATATAAAGAAGGGAGGAGGAGGAGGATGGATCGGTTCTGGATGTGTAACATTACACTGCATAAACTTCGACTTGACTAACTTAGCTTGTGGGAGTTGGGATACCCATCTTGGTGAGGAGTGGTAGCTCAGCCTTGCGGGGTGAGCTAGGAGCTAGTTGTTCTTTCTTTTAGTGTGTGTGGCCTCTTTGCATCTAGGGGGATAAGGGGGAAGAAGAGTACCCCTAGCATTGGCTGGGAGTTACTGGTGAAGTCTCATCGGTCGGCAAGCAGGAGATGCACGAAGTGCACGAGACAACGACTCAGAGTAGATGACTTAGGATACAATACACTTACTTGATTCTTCATGGTACATTATTATTATACCTTACGCTTTCATTTCTGTATTTTTAATTGGGTAAAGAAAATGTTTGAATCGACATTTCAACTGAGAGATTAAATTTCCCCATAGCCTTAAGCTTGCTACTTGACTTGATTCCCTTGGCATTTGATACCTACATGTTGAGACTGTCCTTTGGTTTTGTTGATTGTTGTGATGAGTTGTGATTTTTACTTCATCCTCATCCCTAGTTCGTCATTCCACGCCTGAGCAGTTGGCCAAGAGCCGAATCGACGGTCGTGACTTCAATGCACAATGACCTATAGATTCTAATGCCCTACTTTTTTTTGTGTGGATGACGAGCGAAGGATGCGTTCGTCCAACTATTTACCCCTTCTTATCTCTGCATTGAAATTTTCCTTGCCTCGGTCTCTTCATGTTATATCACCTCTGTGTCTTAATCATTCTTAGAAATATGAAAACTGTGTTTAGTATTCTTTGCATTTCAACACCCTCAACCACAAAAATTTAACTCTGTGTTTTTATATAATTTCTAGATGAATTTAATTCCACATTTTTGTGCCCTTCCGACGAATTTACTGTGTGTTTTTTATACATCTGGTATGCCTTTTTTTTCTGTGACTTTACTTATGCACATTAAATTTTTGATGAATTTAGCTTGTGTAATTGCCCACTCGATTGGCAGTCTATAACTTATTCTAGACTTCATTTTTGGGGGGTTGTTTGGCTAGAGGTGTTACTTGGTTACTCTGCAATCTTCATTTTTGACTGCTAACATTACCCTGTTGAGTGCCAATTTGAGGCGTTTTTTTTTTCACTGTTGGGACTACTATTTTTAATAACAACTTAGCTTTAGAATCGCGATTTCTTTACCCTAATGACTGCAAAAGAACTCGACAATGAATGGGACAATGAATTGTAATACGTTTTCCATAAATTTTATAGATGTATTTTCTCTGTCTGTGTTCATAATTCTATGTAGATCTTCGATGGTTATACCTTGTCTGTCTGTACTAATATTCAGTAGATAATGATCTGTCTGGGTATTATTTAGCTATAGATAGGTTACCTTTTTTTTTATTTCCTATGATATTGAATCGTTACCAGAACAATAATTATTCAGTTTTATTTAGTTTCAATACTGTGGAATGATATTACTGAGGAGTAAGATCTTCATTTGGATGTGCCTGGTAGTGAGCGCATTATTTAATACATCGATATACTGCATGTGGGCGAATGTAAGTCTGTGTTTTTTTATTGCCAACATTTCTTCCAATGAATTTCAGACTACGTGTATTGCATTGACTGCAAGATTTACTCCTTGGGTGTGTTTAATAGCCTTGGGGTTGGGGCTTAGTGAGCACTTGGCAATGACAGTGATTCTGGTGAAGTTAATAGCATTAATTGGGTAATAAATAAGTTAGCCGACGACTTGTGTGTGTTTCCAGCGTTCTCATTGTATATTTAAATTAAATTAATAGATTGTATAGTGAATATCCATCAATATTTCATACTTATGGCATTAGCTACAACAATTCCTTACCAATAGCCTCTTCAATGATTGTTGTTTGGTTAGATTACTTTATATGTAATATTTGACTGCCTGAGTAATACCCTTAACTACAAATTCACGTTATTTTTAAACTCGGGATTTTACTTCTATTTACCTCAAAGGTTATCAGCCTATTCCACTCTGCGAACCTCCCTTAAATATGGTGATATAAATGTTGTGGTTTTGGACCGAGATTTTGAGGATTTAAACTAGCTTTTACTATAGCGATTTAGCATTTATTTTAGACAGCCTCTCCTTTTAAACAACCTTTAAATTTAATAGAGCAACCTTTAATATGACTAGACAATCTTTAAATGAGTAGACAACCTATAGATTAACTTAGACTAGACTTGTCAATCTAGTTTTTGTATTAATTAAACCAGACTTGTTAAATTAGAATGTAATTATTGTTTATAGTGTTAGTATTGACTTAATTAGACTTGCTAAATTTGATTTGCATTTAAGGTTAAATTAGATGGTACATTGATGACCAAATTTTAATTTAGACTTGCTTAATTTGATTTGCATTTAGTGTTAAATTAGATGGTACATTGATGACCAAATTATAATTTAGACTTGCTCCATTTGATTTGCATTTAATGTTAAATTAGATGGTACATTAATGACTAATTTGTAAATTAATATCGTTAACAAGTGTGATAATTGCAACTTGTACATTGATATTGTTAATGTTGTTTATGAGGTTAATTGCTAAGTTAGATGGTATTTAGTGATTAATTTAGAATTGCCAATTTCGATTGTAATTAATGTTAAGTTAGTTTCGCGTGTATTGACTAAATTGTAATTTAGACATGCTAAATTAGAGTGTAAGTTATGTTAATTTAGATTGATAATTATTGACTAATTTAGACTTGATTAATGGTTTGGGTGGTTGGCAAAGTCGTGAAATGGCTTGTGCTCTCTTGTTGACGTCATATCATGTATTGTCGACCCATTGCTTGGGGGTGGGTGTAGTCTTTGTGTTAGCTATTTCTGTCTCCTAGCGCATGGGTTGGTCTTGAGTCTATGTTATAGATAGATTATGTTTTCTCTAGGTTTATTGTTGTGCCTCTCATCTGGGGATGGCATGATTCCTAATGAGGGGATCATGGCGCACCCTATTGGACATAGATGAATGATATCGTGGCCGAAGTCTGTGCTTCCCGTGTGAGTGTTGTTGATTGTTGTAAGTTGTTGTTAGCGCTTAGGTTGTAACGCCTTCATGTGTTTGGTTCATGCACCTTGAGGTTCTAGTCATTGGTCGTCAAGGTCATTGTGTCGGGAGGGGGATGTTGTCCCTTAGCTTGTAGGCATGGTCTTGTTTGCGTCGGGAAGGTAGTCGTTCCTCCTTGTTTTTTTATGCATGTTTCGCCCAGTTTCTCTTGTGCCAGTGCATGGAGTCGTAGTTGTCTGTTGCCTATTTAGCGAGCATGGTGCCTACCTTCATATGTGTTGTTTATTTGTATTCGTTGTTGTCGTTTTGTTTTTAAAAAATAATTGCACCTTCTGCTTCGCTTATAGTCATAATGATGGGGTCGTTACACTGTCCCATTGATTAACCATTGTTAACCCCTAGATTTTCTCACTTGAAATCCTGAGGATTAAGAGACAACATGTTCTATTTGGATAACATTCAAATAGTTTTAAAGGAGATAGCTTGGAATGAGCCACAGTTGGTTTCCATATGAGTTCAGGTATAGGGTTAGTTTAGTGGTGTTTCTTACTTCAGAGACAAAGTTTGCACAGATTTTCATGGATTAAAGAGAGATGGTTATTTTCTATAGATTTCCTGCTTTTTAGGAGACAAAGTTCATAGGTTTGCATGACAGTTTTGATCTTATATTCATAATACTTGCGAGCTCACAATTTTAGTGAGCCTTTTCAAACAACATGTGAGCACTTACTATTTATAGCAATTGGAGTTACAAGATTCAGATAATTATTTTGAGCACATATTTAGGTTCCTTACAAAGAATCGAATTCGATGAGACTATTTTCATTGACATGTGAGGAGTTTCTATTTTTAGTAGTGCCTACTTTTAGGTGTACTATATATGGTAGGGATATTCTAGAAGTCTCAAATTTTTTTTGTCCTTTTGTATTTTTCAAGTGGACTGTTATTTTTAGCATGTCTATTTTTAGTAGTGTTATATCAACAAGTATAGTCATCATACAAGACGACATGTGGCAGTTTTAAAGTGTTATGATTGGAAAAACCTATGTGCATGCAAGGTTCAGTCAATGAAGTTGCATGCATGAGGATGCCAAAGCACATTCAATAACTTGTGATCGGTTGACACATGGTTTGTGGCTATATTAGAAATATGATTGCCAAATCTCGCATCACAATCATTCAAGCCCTTCTCTACTTCTTCACAGACTAAACATTGAAACAAAACTAAGTCCAAACCACAACAATACAAGGTATCGCCAAAAAAGACACAATGTTTTTCTTGATGCCAAATATGTTGACGCTCATCTTTGGATAATTGAGGGTTGAACCGCTAGGTATGAAGATACAACAATATATATACATACCAAGGATCAGAATAGGTAATGATAAATAACAAATTATCCTACAAGGACTCATTTACCATAGTTTCCTTGTTATCTTTGGGAAGTTGAAACATCAACTCTGCAAAAGATAAAGACTTCTTGGATTTTGAAGTGGAAAACTCCAAATCAAACTCTTGTAAGATGACTATCTATTTGGAAAAATTGCCTTTAATGATCTGACATGTCACCGTATGTTGAATTGGGTTGGATTTAGCTATCACAATAGTTTTATGAATAATAATCTAATGTTTAAGGCCTTGGATAGCGTGAACCATTTCAAAAGATAAATTCTCAACACGTGAATAATGTAGTTTAGGACCTACTAGACACTTAATAAGGTAATAAATCACATTTTAAACTTGCAAATTATCTTCTTGGACAAGAACCTTGCTAGCAAAGTACTCTAATGTGGCTATATTAATGTGAATATTCACTATGATTTTACATAAATTCACTATGAATATTCACATAAATTGTACTATCCCTTGCAAACTTTGAAGTTGTGAAATAATGTGCAAGGGAGGCAATTGAACTATAACCTCCACCTTTAATATATCAACCATGATCCCTACTTGGATAAAATGAAACCAACCAATCTCATGATCCCTATTTGATTATGTGAATGAAATTGAGCGTGACAATTAAAGGTGATTGTGTGTGAACAGTTGAACCTAACGAATTGTGGGTTCAATGATTGGTCCAAAAGGTTGAAATCGCAATACAAACAAAGTAATCTGCAATGTTGAATAAGAAGAAGATATGATCATTGATCATCATAAGGGATCAATGAGTGAAAATGAATCGTAACCAAAATGGCCTTAAATCCCTCGAAAAGACCAACCTTAAATTTTCCATTGGCTTTATATTATGGTTGAACGGTGACCGATTAACAGACCTTCAATCAAACAATTAGTTGGACAATTATTCTTGGTGTCTAGTGGTCGGTTAATCTATATTGGACTCATGATTACATGAGGATTTTTGAAGGAGGATTATTGGTGCCCGTTGCCTAGTTAAATTGGACTGGAGTAAACATTTAAAGGCACATTGTTAAAGTTTTCGGGGCCCGGTGGTCGGTTAACAGTAGTATAAAAATGGTTAAGAGAAGAGGTTTACCAAAGAGATGGGAGGGTTGAGTTTGATATGTTTAAACCAATATTAGAGGAATAATAGGGTGTTGAGGCAAATTTTTGGGATACATATTATCCTTAATTTTAATAAGGGTTATTTACTTACTTTGATTCTAATTTTAATTTTAATTTCAAATTTTTAATAATTTGAATTAAAAATTTCTAATTAATTTTTCTTTTGGATCTAGGGGAATCAGTAACTGGTAGATATTATCTGAGGGAGGTTAATTTCAAATATTTTTGGTTGCCACTATAAATCGTAGGTTAGTGTCATCTGGCTTGTGCCGGAAGCCAATGCCTAGCACGAAACTTATGACTTACCAAGGACCGAGACATCTGGAGACACACCCACGAGGGGGTCCCACTCAAGGGGGTCGCCTATCCTTCCAACCTTATTACAATGGTTCATGTTTCACAGGGGATTTACAGGTTAGGCCCTCATGGGAATTGAACCTTTCCCAATGGTGAAACATTCCTCGTTTTCCACCATTACTCACAATAGTCATGTTCTTCCAACTATTATTTCCTATTTTGAACCTTTATATTTACCCTCTAGAATACCTTAAACACCTTCCTCCCTCCATATCACCTTCCCTAAGCTC
>JASDQU010107853.1:96580-113465 GCA_032191745.1 Picea mariana
ATATTTAGTTAATTTTATTCTTTTTGCATATAATAAATGAAATTTTAAATAAATCTACACTATATTCCCATGATGGCATGTGAAAACGACACAACAATTAATATTTCATTGGGTGGTGTATAGACAATGATTTGGTGAATAACCCCAGTGCTTTCATGTTATGGTGCTCCTTTTATATTTCGTGGGATGGATATTTCATTACAATGATGGCATGTGAAAAATGATGTAATAATTATATTCTGCTGAGGGATGGATGATGATTGTGTTGTGGACAACGATGCAACAATTATGCATAACGATAGATAAAATGTAGCAATTACCAACACATGGAGCCCAACAAGTGCACAACTCCCTACAAACATAATATAACCTTGGGGGCATTAGATAACCCCAGGTGAGTAGGGATCAAAATTGAAATTATCATTGTTCTCCAGAGCCTTCTAACTATTTTTCATATAAGGATATAAAATTATTTTTTCAACTAAAATAATAAAAAAATCTTGTTAAAGTTGAAATTAAATTACTTTAGATCTTTTCAATGAAGATTAAAGACAATTTCATAATATCCCTCGGGGGTAGCTTAATTGGTAAGTGTCGTGATATGAAGTGTTATGTTTGATGAGGTTCCTATTTCAAATCCCTCGACTTACCCGATTAGTATGCTTTAATAGTAACTAGTAATATGGACATGCATGCAATTATAAAAATTTTGATTTTATTATTTTTATTTGCTAGTTTTGCAGTACTAGCATTTGGTAGCCTTTGGTCTAAGAGCAGTCAAAATCACCTTGAGTCTCTAAGTTCAAACTCTTAGCATTGTTGGATTTTCGCAGAATTTCAAACTAAGGAACTAATCCCATTGAAACCAATAACATGAACACGTGGTCGATACCCTTACGCTACCCATATACCCCCAGGTGCACCACACATCCCGCAATCATAGAACACAGATAAAGTGGGGTGAGAATTGAACTTGAGACCTCCTTTACACAATTCCTTCCATTTACACAACACATGCCAATCGGTCTACACCCCTGCGGGCGACATTTTTATTTATCATTAAAACATAGTTATTCTAATTAAAATTTTAACAATTAATAATTTATAAAATAATCATTTTATGTATAAAATTTTAAATTATTTTTCATTTTTATTTAAAATAACAATTTATTTTAAGTTATCTACTTATAATTAAAATGAAGTTAACTCTTCAAATTGAAATATATCCCTTTCCTTCAAATTTAATCATTGGTCATGAATCATGACCATAATTACTTCTACCATTTTAGAAATATAATCTTTTCCTTTCTTTTAAAAATAAAATCCTTTCCTTCAAATTTAATCTTTGATCATGAGCCAGTCTCTTTTACCATTTTAGAAGCATGCAATTGTCATACCAAGCTGCTATACTTTTTAATTTTCACTTCCATCTTCTACATTCTTCAGTAAATTTAGTGATTTTTCTTATTAGAGCCTGTGCATGTACAACAACATGATTTGGGGACTGCTACACCAGATTCTTTGCCCAGAGTGACTTTTCTTATTATAGCCCCATGTATACACAACAACACAATTTGGAGACTGGAACAACTAATTCTTTGCCCAGAGACATCCTGTTTTTTATTATATAAATACATGTTTGAGGGCATTTGAATGGAGACTGCAACAAGAGATTCTTTGCATAAAGACATCTCGTTTTTTATTATATAAATACATATTTGAGGGCGTTAGAAAAAACATGAGAAAGAGTCAGTGAGGTTTTTTGGTTCTCTTGTTCCCTTTTTTGTTTGCTCAACGCTTATATTCTTACAATTTTCTTAATAGATTCAAACAATGATGTCTGCTATAAGGCTTGGGTTGTTTTGGGTAAGTTTTGAATTTTCAAGAGTGAAGATTTCTGGTCATTGGATATATTTTTGTATATATATAAAGTAGCATTGATAGGTGGTATATATATGGTTGGATATATTTTTTTGTATATATAAAGTAGCATTGATAGGTGGTATATATATATATCATTGGATATATTTCTGTGGTATTTGGATAATATATATACCACATGTCACAATATTGAATATTACTTAATAGTTGACTGACATAAGCTTTATCTTAAAGTTGTACTCTAAATATTCATTTTAATTGAGAAAATAAAAATTCAAATATTAATTTCTGGCTATGTAAATAAAATACACCTTTCACTCCTGGAGAGATGTAACATAAATGTAAAGAAACCTTCCTAACCTAGACACAATATAAAATAATATATATTATTTATTGTGTTTATTTGTTATTTTCAGGGATTTTTTAAAATCGTGACTATGATAGCCCCACCTACAGTGGTGGTCACAAGTAAAGTTGCAAATCAACAAATGAGCTTCTGGAGAGAACAAATTCCCAGAGTTGAATTACCTGAGACTGTAGCGGCAAGCATGTCTTTGCTCAAAGAAGAGGAATCGAACACGTTGGAAAAATCATCAAGGATGGAAACTTGCAATCTCATGCCACCCAATTCTGTAAATCCGCTAACTAACTGTGTCAACAACCTGTATGTGTGCCTTCCATTACCAAAATGATATTTATAAAACTCGACAGTAATGATCTTTAGACTAAGAAGAGAGATATATTTTTATCACCCAAGGATTTGAGAGAAGGAGGGGAAATAACATTGCCAAGAGCAATTTATAGTCCATGGAAGGCATTTTTACGTAGTGATCTATCAAAGTTGATCCCATTTTCAAAGGCAACATGGCCATATGTTCTCTCTTCATTTGGCATCCCTGAGAGATCGAATATGTCATTGAACATGAACATGACTTTGATTGTCTGCAAGGCTAATCCCCAAGAAGAATAAAGTAGGAAGTGCACTACGTCAATTGAGAGCATGATAGAGTATGTGTTGTCTAACTTGGGTTCTTCTGACAATGTAGAAATTGTTTTTCATCCATTGCCCGTAGTTGATAACTCTAGAAAGAAAGAAAGGGTAAGAAATGTAGTGGAAAGACTATTTGAAAATCGGGCATCATTGTCATGCCATCACTTGGTGTATCCCTAAGGGGTGTTGTACTTCCATTATATCAAAGGGACATTGAATTATACTTTAGAACTTGAGCTTTTAGAGAACCATGGAAATATCTATAATGCCACTGCTCTATGTCACCCAGATGGACAAAGTAAGGAATCAGTTTATTATCACCTGATTTTGGGGGACACTCTACTATGGCTCACCAATGTGAATCATTAGTTCATTGGGTATAGATGTTTTTAGTTTTCTCAATATTAGCTTAATAATAATGTAAATTATATATGAGTCACAAAGTGATTATTATGATTGTGGTATTTATCCATTATTAGTTGAATGATTTTAATGATTAAGAACATGTCTTTCCTCCTAAAATATTATAAGTTAAAATTCAGAAAGGGATATGGTATGTATACCTCCATATATATAACCAACAATCCAAACAATAAAATATCATAAATATCATAATAGCAAGATCTGATCTGAGTGAGTGAATCATTTGATGTTCTTCTATAGTTATGTTCAGATAATGGACTTTTCTTGTCCAGATAATAGCCTTTTCTTTGTCGGATTGTATCATGTATGTTGCTATGCTAGAATGTTGTGTCACTGTTGTGTTTCAATATATTTCTTAATATCAATATTTTCTCTTCAGAGGCGTTGGACCTACAACCAAGTATGGACGTCGTGATATCTGTATTTATGTCAAGATTCTAAGAAAATAATTGTAACGATCCTCCTCATTACAACGACGATCCTCATATAACAAGTGCAATTTTTTTATTTTTATTTTTTGCTATGTGTGCGCGTGTGTACAAGGGTAATAAACACATTTGAATCTATGTCGCCACCCGACGATGATCAAGATGCATACAACGACAACAAAAAATGACGACCTAAGATGCACATCAAGTATCTTCATGCATTAAATGACAATCAATCGACTATAAATAAGATTGACTACCTGCCCATCCTACCCTGCAATGCTTAGGACCTACAAGACACATAAGCAACGCTCAAGCCTAGTTTCCCATCGATTTTAACCATTTAAGGTCTCAAGGCTGGCGACTATTCTGAGGAACATAGAGGTGTCTGCTTCCCGCCCGACACAAGCAGATCAAGCAATAAAATGTTTACGACCAAGAGAAACAATGTATAAAGAGCGGCCACGTCCTCTATGGAAGGCGCAAGTCAGAAGGATTCTGACAACACCCAACCGTGATTAAGACAAGGAATTTTCTACGACGCAATTATCATTAATTACAAATCCATTTACTCCAATTAATTTCCAATAGTTAACAAGTTACCCATTTACTAAATTGTAATAATTCAAGGTACTTAGTTCAAGGACCTTATATTTTAGATGTCATCAATGACCATAAAATTACAATAACATTGCAATAAAATAACCATGACATTACTTTTTATATTACATTAACCATGCGAATAAAATAACAATGATCTTATACTTCATAGGTTATCAACACTAACATTGCATTTTATTTATATTGCAAGAACATTACATTTACATATTCCAATTAACATCAATTCACATCTGAACTAACACATCTAGATTATTCATATGTACAACTTTTAAAATTTATAATTCAACATTGTCTATCCACATTAATCAATGTCATTATGATGGTCATCTAACTCAACGAGTCTTAATAAATCAATAGATATAACTAGATGAACCATTTAACCTCAACATAAATTCCATATCTAAACTAACCATTCTAATTTGATAAATAATACGACTCTTAAAGTCACCATTCAACCTTATCCTTAATTGATAATAATATGTTAGTCATGATTTCAACGAGTCTTAAATAATCGATAATTAACCCCAATGACCGTTCTAAAAATAACTTAAAATAAGAACTATCCCAATAAGGTAAGGGTTCCTAGATAGTTTGCATGCCGTATTAACAAGGCTATCACGGTCGAAGTTGTTTATAAATTTTATTTTTTTTAAATAACTGTGGTGTAAACCATGATACCTTTTTCTACCTATCATCTAAGGGTTGCGTAATGAAGGAGAAAGCAGTCAGTTAAAAGGGTAAACACACCAGTCTGGAATGGTAAGTTGCCGAGAAATGACTACATCTTTAAATGCAAATGCAGGTCACAATTAATGGAGCGATAGGTTGGTAAAAGCAATCAGATGCATTCCAAAAAAAACAAAACGCAGCTTAAATAAAGGCCCAACTCCAGGTATGAAATTCACAGTAATCCATCCACGATTTCACCAGGTATCAAGGGAATAACAACAAATATTCAATGCAATCTTAGAAAGGAAAGAACTCGTAGGCAACCAAGGTAATAGTTTTAGAATGGCACGAACTCACAGGCAAACCAAAAATCAAGAATTACAAACCAAAAACACATAGATTGGAGTGGTTGAGAACGCGCGGGTATCTTTCTCCAGTTCGCAGAGAACACAACACAATGGCAGAGATATGTAACATCAAAACAAAGAGGTTGGAGTGGTTGAAAAACGCATGGGTATCTTTCCCCAGTTCGCAGAGAACACAAACACAATGGCAGAGATATGTAACATAAAAAACTCAGCGATTATGTGGTCGAAAAAACCTGTGGGTATTCTTCCCCATATCGTAGAGGAAACACAACACAAATGCAGAGAAAAGTGGGTGAGATCCATGTGGGTATCCTCCCCCAAAACACAGGGGTTTACAAACAAAAAACCAAAGAATTAACTCCCCCAAAACACAAGGAATTACAACCCAGAAATGAATCGTCGTTTGCATTTAAAATGTGAATTTGCCATTTAAAAAGAAAACTATAGTTTTCATTAAAACTATAAATCGCTGCCATACCAATGAAGAAAAACATAAATTCTCCATTGAATTAAGAAGTTCAGATTCACCAATTGAAACATAAATTATGAATTTGCCATTGAAATAAAAATTCTAAAATTGTCATTTAAAAGTAAATCGCTGACAGATCCCAATTATAAAATTGCCATTGCAATATCTAACCAACAAGGTACGAGTTCGCTTATCTCAATACAGTAGCTCTCATGGTTCACTAAATAATTGCTTTCATAAAGGAAATCATTGCTATAACACACTAATGATTTAATGCGAAGATACCACAACCAGGAATATACAACCATGAAGAGTAGCGCAAGAGCATAAGGATCCCAACCAAGGATCAGTAAAACCCAACCGGAATGCAGACCACAAAAACTTTAAGCAATCAATGAAGGGGCAGGGGCTCAAGAAATAATTCTTCCAGTTATAATCCACATACAGATCAAGCCTAAGTTACTAATGCATTCTATTTTACAAAATGACAAGCGTACCATTGCCTTGTTGCCCACCTCGAATGACGTCTGCGTGCTTCGTGCCGCTCCCGCTCGTCGACCGTCGAGACCTCACCGGTAGCCCCCCAAGCCACAAAGGGGCCACACACTATCCAGATGGTACGTCTAGCTCCCAGCTCGCCTCGCAAGGCCGATCTACCACTCCTATCTGAGTTGGGAAATCCCAACTCCCCACAAGTAATCATACAAGTCACAAATCTGGCAGCGTAATGTTACACTAACAACCGATCCCCCTCCTCCTTCTCCTCTCTCTCTTTTATATAATTTTAGAACTTCCATTCTTTCCCTAATCTCATTAAATTTTAAGTTTTAATAAAAATCTTTCAAAAATTCTCCTTCGTAAAAGTGACATCCATCCCCCACTTTCCTCCAATAAATATTTTCTTTAAATTAATAATTGTTTCATTTCCCTCACCCACCTAGAGTTACTCCTAAATTTACTCCTAGGTGTTCCTAAATTCCCTTACAGGTTTAAATACTTTCTCTAAAATGAAGTTGCTAATTTAGTTCAATTTAGAACGTTCTTAATTACAGATTTTTTACTATGTTGACCTCACTTTTTACCATAAGTTCCCCTCTTTCCCTTTTTAAATTACCTCCATTCCCTAGTTTCCTAAATGTTCTTGTTTCCCTCTTTCCCCTTTTTATCAGAGCTAAAAATGATAGTTGCAATTTTAACCCCTTTTCTCTTTTATTATTAAATCAACATTATCAAAAGTTAAAATAATTAATTTATTCTTTAAACCTTTTTTTTTATCCATCGATTTTATTTAATTTCTTACTCTCTTCATTTTACCCAAAAATTTATGAAGTCCACAACTATTACTTAAGTGGTTCTTAGTGTAAATTTTTTTTTATTTTTTTATAAGGTAATTTTCTTAAGGGTAGACAAAATTTTACCCCTAGGGAAGTTTTAGACTTAGAACTTAGATTCTGAACTGGGCGACATTTATTTAGGGAAGTTGTTTTAAAATTTCTTAATGTGTTGTTTGTCTTAGGGCCATCTAGGTTCCTCCCTCTATCATCATCAATGCGACGTGCCCTTCAAGACACACTAGGTGCTCCAAGGGAGCCACTCACCTCTGTTGTTTCTTTTGTGCAACGTGCCCTTCAAGATGCACCACGTGCTCCAAGGGTGCCACTCGCCTCTGGTGTTTATTTTGCGCAATGTGCCTTTCAGGACGCACCACATGCTCCAAGGGTGCCACTCGCCTCTAGTGTTTCTTTTGCACGATGTGCTCTTCAGGATGCACCACGTGCTCCAAGGGTTCCACTCGCCACTTGACTGATTGGTAGACATCAATAACCCCTGGAGTCAACACTCTGCTAGGTGAACTTGTGGGAGACTAATGGCTTCTAAAAAATAAGGCCCCTGCCTTATTGCACACGGCTTAGAGTCATCGTGAGCGATTTTCGTAGTCTGCCCTCATGACATCGTGGATCCTCTCGAACTAGGTAATTGTTAACCTACAGTTCGAGCCACAATGAGAGTGCTAGTAGGCTATGGCAGGGCTGCTGTCCAAACCTCTCCCTCAACCTCTGGTAATCGTGTGTAGCCCCTTTACTCCATATGTGAGTCTGGTTGGCAAGCTATCATCAGCCTGCATCATCAACAATCATGTCAGAACATGTCCACATCATATCATCTAATCAAATGTACTAAAATCATAGTAAAACAATCAAACCCCAATAGCACACTCCCTGACTCGATCCGGAGTCCAAGGGGTTCCATCGATGCCTCTGCATCCTCAAGGTCCAAAACCCTGCACACTCAGTAAAACCNGACTCAGTAAAACCGAGTCAATAGCACCTGTCTATGTCAATGCAATAAACATCATGTCATCTATCATAAGGCATCATAATCAAGGAAAAATGTTTTAATATCATAATAGTCTGAATCACTTGTGAGCAAGTGTCCTCAAAGAATAAGTTTTCTCAGTGCGCCAGAGCGGGATGTTACATACACCCCCTCTTGGTCTAAACTTCATCCCAAAGTTTCATAGTATAAATGTTGAATAAATGTATCACAGTATCATAAGTCTATCTATCAAACAAAAATGGAAACTGCTGGCGCATATCATATGCATCCTCCCAGGTCACCGAGTGCGGACTATAATTGTCCCACTAGACCTTGACCTGATCTACCATTCGACGTCGTAACTGTCGAATGCGATGATCTAATATGTGGACCGGCTCAGTCGTGAGCGCTCCCTTGTCCGATACCTGCAAGGAACTCATGTCAATAACATGTGTAGGATCACTGATATAATGTCTCAAAATAGATACATGAAAAACATTGTGCATACGCCTCAAGGAACCACAAAAGGATAGTCGATAGGCCACGGGCCCCTTTCTCTCCACAATCTTGAAAGGTCCCACAAACCTAGGAGAGATTTTAGCTCCCTTTCCAAACTTGATTGAAATCTTATGCGGTTTAACCCACAAGAATACTCGATCACCAACCTCGTAATACGGTCGACTCGGTGCGCATCGGCATAACTCTTATGTCGATCTTGCGCTTCTTTAATCCTTTTTCTTGTGGTTTTCATTTTCTCTTCCATTTCTTGGATTGCTTCTGGTCCCACCAGGACCCTATCCTCAAGCCAATCCCAACTCAAGGGCATCTGACATGGTCTCCCATAAAGAAACTCGAAAGGTGCCATCTTGATGGTGCTCTGGTAACTGTTGTTGTAAGTGAACTCCACTAGTGGCAAGAATTCCTCCCAACGCTTTTGTTGGTCCATCACGTACATGCACAACATGTCTTCCAAGTTTTGGTTCATTCGTTCGGTCTGTCCATCAGTCTCTGGGTGATACGCAGTACTAAAGTTAAGTTGGGTTCCCAAGGCCTCTTGGAAACTCGTCCAAAATCGTTCAGTAAACATCGATCCTCGATCGAATATAATCCTCTTAGGCACGCCATGCAGCCTCACAATATCACTGATGAAAACTCTAGCTATGTTAGGTGCTTGATACGTCGTACGCACAAGAATAAAGTGAGCACTCTTCGTCAGAGTGTCTACTACTATGAAAATTGAGTCGTGTCTCCTTGTCGTCAGTGGCAATCCAACAATAAAATCCATCGAAATAACCTCCCATTTCGATTTTGGGATGGCATGTTGTTGAAGTAATCCTGTTGGGTGTCTATGTTCAGCCTTTACCTGCTGACACTCTAGACATCTGGCCACATAGCTGACTATGCCGGCCTTCATTCCTGTCCAGAAGAATAAGGGTTTAAGGTCTGCCCTCATCTTTGTGACTCCCGGGTGAGCCATGTAAACTGCTCTATGAGCCTCGCTCAGGATCAACATCCTTAACCCGTCATTTGGTAGTATGTAAATCTGACTTTTAAACCTCAATAACCCATCACTATCAAAAGAAAATCCCTCATATCATGGTACCATCATTGTGTTTTGTCCGATAAAACCCTCAACCTCTTTGTAGTAGTCTTCGTCACGTTGTAAAGTTAGAATATTTTCACATAGATTCATCTGAAGAGGAAACACCGAAAAGATGTGTGGTCTCCGACTTAAAGCATCTGCCACTCAGTTCATTGTTCCCTTTATGTAAGTAATCTCAAAGTCGTATTCGCTAAGCAATTCCAACCATTTCCATTGTCGCGCTTTCAGGTTGCTTTGCGCAAAAATGTGTTGTAGTACACAATGATCGGTCTTTAGTTCAAATTTTCGTCCAACAAGGTAGTGTCTCCAAACCTTCAAGGCATATACGATGGCTAATAACTCCAAATCGTGCGTCATGTAGTTCTCCTCATGCCTTCTCAGTTTCCTCAAAATGTAAGCAATCACTCGTCTGTCTTGCATCAAGACTCTGCCTAAACCTTCCTTGGATGAGTCAGTGCATACCAAGAAGTCTGCGTCCATGTCAGGGACCTTTAGTATCGGTGCAGTTGTCAACAAATCCTTAAGCCTCCTAAATGCTTCCACGCATTTCTCGGTCCAAACAAACTTCTTGTTTTTCTTCTGCAATTCCATGATCGGATTTGCTATCTTCAAAAATCCATCGACAAACCGTCGATAGTATCCTACTAAAACCATAAAGCTACGCACTTCCATGACATTCGTTGGCGTAGGCCATTCCATAATAGCCTCAACCTTGGATGGATCCATGACGATACCTTCGTCAGATATGACATGCCCTAAGTAGTGAATCCTCAATTGATAAAAAGTGCATTTAGACAATTTCCCATACAATTTGTGCTCTCGCAGACACTCTCGTACCAGGCGCAAGTGTTCGTCATGCTCCTTAGTCGTACGAGAGTAAATCAAGATATCGTCAATGAATACTTGGATGAACTTGTCCAAGTTCGCGAAACACCCCATTCATCAAACTCATAAATACCCCTGGGGAATTTGTCAGTCCAAACGGTAAAATAATAAACTTGTAATGTCCAAACCTCGTCTTAAAAGTGGTCTTAGGGACATCATCCTGCTTGATCCGTAACTGGTGATACCCTGATTGCAAATTGATCTTGGAGAACACCGTCGCACCCTTCATTTGATCGAACAGATCATCAATTCTCGGTAAGGGATACTGATTCTTGATCGTGGCCTTGTTCAGTTGACAGTAGTCAATGCAAAGTCTCCACGATCCATCCTTCTTTCGTATAAAAATAACCGGTGCACCCCACGGTGACACACTAGGATGTATCAGTCCCAGTTCCAGCAACTCCTTTAGTTTCATTTTCAACTCTTGTAACTTCGGGGTCGACATCCGATAAGGAATTCTTGCTATCGGTTCAGTCCATGGTTTTAGGTCTATGGTAAACTCCAATTCCCTTTTCGGTGGCATCCCAGGTAACTCCTCTGGAAATACGTCCACAAACTCCTTCACCACTAGAAGGTGTTCTAGACCTTCTACTACTCCCTTCTCATTTAGAGCAAGGATCGCATAAAGCTTGCACCCCTTGCGCATACTTTTCCATAACTGTAAGGAAGAGACGAACCTCAGGAAAACTCTCTGGTTCCATCCTACAATCACACGTCTCTGTCCCTTGTCATCAACCAAGCTCAACCATTTTGTCTTACAGTTGAGTATCGCCTCATGCAACTCCATCCAATCCATAACAATCATGACATCATAAGATCCTAAGATCGTGACATATAGGTTGGCCCTTGTGACAAACTCTCCCAAGTTAAGGGCACAGCCCGTAACCTTTCCTCCAACCTTCTGTTTGGCTCCCGAAGCCATCTCTATGAAGCTAAAGTCGTCCTGTTCGACTTCCTTTACCTTAATCCTTTTTAGTGTTGCACCAGAAGTGAAACTCTCAGTAGCATCTAGATCTATCAAAATACTAAGGGTTTGGTCAGCGACAGTACCTATCATCTCAAGCACAATTGACTGGTGCTCTGCCTGGTGGTTATTCACCGCTGCATGAATCTGATGGGCCTTGCCCATATCTCCCACTATAGTGGGTCCAGTTGATCTGGACGCTCTGGTCCTCTCCATAGGACAGTCGCGCTAGTAGTGTGGCTCCCCACACATCCAACACCCCTTCTTCGACCCAGTAGTCCTGGTACTTGAAGTAGAAGATGACAGCCCATCGGCCTGGAACCCTGGTCTGTTCTACTGAACATGCCTAAATTGTTGTTGTTGCGAGCGATGTTGTTGTTGAAGCTATGGTCCCCTATAAGGTGTCTGTTACTGATGCGGTGGTCGTCGGGGTGTGGTGAAAGTGGATCCCCTCTGGAAGCCACGATATCCCGGTGTATGTCTCGCTGGTGTTTGGTGCTACTGTGTTCCAAATGAAACCTGCCCTACTGGTCTTGCTGGAGTACTGATCTGACCCCCACTATTAAGCTCCTCCTCTGCTATGAGGGCCTTCTAGACGACATCGTGCAAGGTTTGGGGCATCAAAATCCTAACCTTTTCACGCAGGCCGCCATTAAGGCCAAACATGAACCTGTTGACCTTAAGTTTTTCAATGTTAAGGTGCGGAGCATATCGAAGCAGCTCCATAAAATGGGCCTCATACTCGGGCACCATACGACCTCCCTGTCATAAGGCGTTGAACTCATTGAGCTGACGCTCGATGAATTCCTTTGAAAGGTACCTCTCTCGGAATCGTTCCTCGAACATTTCCCATGACACGTCTTCAACGGCCATGTTCAGCTGTGGTAGGAGCGTATTCCACCATAGAAGAGCGCTCCCCTTCAGTTGAAAGACTGCCATGTGGACCTTCATGTTGGAGGTATAATCGCAAAATGCGAAGCACATTGCCATGTTCTCCAACCATGCCTCGACGGCTGCGCCATCCGAGGCACCAAAGAACTCGAGAAATTTGACCTTCTCAAGTTCACAGTGAATGCTATCAGTAACGGCCGGTGCACGCGGCGGAACCTCAGCGGGTGCTGGTGCCCTGGCCTCATCTCTATCCAAATGGTTGATCAGTGCCTAGGACATGCACTGAAAAGATATCATCATCCTGACAACATTGCCAACTACTATATGCTCCTGTCTGAGAACCTGCTCATCTCCCTGGGGTTAGACCCCTCAGGTGTGGATGCTACTGGAGCCGTCACGCCTCCTCCCCTAGCACCCCGTCGTCTGCCTCCACGGCGTCCTCTAACCATGACTGCCTGCATGCACACAAGTCAACTCAATTAGACACAGTATAATCAAATCATAACAACGAAATCTATAGTGATTCCAAGTCACGGGTTGAGCCCGCTCTAATACCATATGTAACGATCCTCCTCGTTATGATGACGATCTTCATATAACAAGTGCAAATTTTATTTATTTTTTTGGCTGTGTGTGCACATGTGTGAAAGGGTAATAAACACATTCGACTCTGTGTCACCACCCGATTACGATCAAGATGCATACAATGACAACACAACATGACGACCTAAGACGCACATCACATATCTCAATGCATTAAACGACAATCAATTGACTATAAATAAGACTGACTACCCGCCCGTCCTACCCTGCAATGGTTAGGACCTCCAAGACACATAAGCAACGCTCAAGCCCAGGTTCCCATTGATTTTAACCATTTAAGGTCTCAGGGTGGCGATTGTTCTGAGGAACATGGAGGTGTCTACTTCCCGCCCGACACAAGCAGATCAAGCAATAAAATGTTTATGACCAAGAGCAACAATGTCCAAAGAGCGACCACGTCCTCTACGGATGGTGCAAGTCAGAAGGATTCCAACAACACCCAACCATGATTAAGACAAGGCATTATCTACGACGCAATTATCATTAATTATAGATCCATTTACTCCAATTAATTTCCAATAGTTGACAAGCTACCCATTTACTAAATCGTAATAATTCAAGGTACTTAGTTCAAGGACCTTATATTTTAGATGTCATCAATGACCATAAAATTATAATAACATTGCAATAAAATAACCATGACATTACTTTTTATATTACATTAACCACGCGAATAAAATAACAATGATCTTATACTTCATAGGTTATCAACACTAACATTGCATTTTATTTATATTGCAAGAACATTACATTTACATATTCCAATTAATATCAATTTACGTCTGAAGTAACACGTCTAGATTATTCATATGTACAACTTTTAAAATTTATAATTCAACATTGTCTATCCACATTAATCAATGTCATTATGATGGTCATCTAACCCAATGAGTCTTAATAAATCAATAGATATAACTAGATGAACCATTTAACCTCAACATAAATTCCATATCTAAACTAACCA
This sequence comes from Picea mariana, assembly GCA_032191745.1. Taxonomy (NCBI): domain Eukaryota; kingdom Viridiplantae; phylum Streptophyta; class Pinopsida; order Pinales; family Pinaceae; genus Picea; species Picea mariana. The sequence continues at coordinate 110,657 of JASDQU010107853.1, forward strand.
TTCTAATTTGATAAATAATACGACTCTTAAAGTCACCATTCAACCTTATCCTTAATTGATAATAATATGTTAGTCATGATTTCAACGAGTCTTAAATAATCGATAATTAACCCCAATGACTATTCTAAAAATAACTTAAAATAAGAACTGTCCCAATAAGGTAAGGGTTCCTAGATAGTTTGCAAGCCGTATTAACAAGGCTATCACGGTCGAAGTTGTTTATAAAAAAAAAATTGTTAAAAATAACTGCGGTGTAAACCATGATACCCCTTTCCACCTGTTAGCTAAGGGTTGCGTAATGAAGGAGCAGGTAGTCAGTTAAAAGGGTACACGCACCAGTCTAGAATGGTAAGTTGTCGAGAAATGACTACATCTTTAAATGCAAACGCAGGTCGCAATTAATGGAGCGATAGGCTGGTAAAAGCAATCAGATGCATTCCAAAAAAAACAAAACGCAGCTTAAATAAAGTCCCAACACCAGGTATGAAATTCACATTAATCCATCCACGATTTCGCCAGGCATCAAGGGAAATAACAACAAATCTTCAATGCAATCTCAGAAAGGCAAGAGCTCACAGGCAATCAAGGTAATAGTTTCAGAATGGCACGAACTCGCAGGCAAATCAAAAATCAAGAATTACAAACCAAAAACACATAGATTGGAGTGGTTGAGAACGCGTGGGTATCTTTCCCCAATTCGCAGAGAACACAACACAATGACAGAGATATGTAACATCAAAACGTAGAGGTTGGAGTGGTTGAAAAACGCATGGGTATCTTTCCCCAGTTCGTAGAGAACACAAACACAATGGTAGAGATATGTAACATCAAAAACTGATTATGTGGTCAAAAAACCATGTGGGTATTCTTCCCCAAATCGCACAGGAAACACAACACAAATGCAGAGAAAAGTGGGCGATATCCATGTGGGTATCCTCCCCCAAATCACAGGGGTTTACAAACCAAAAACCAAAGAATTAAGTCCCCCAAAACGCAAGGAATTACAATCCAGAAATGAATTTCCGTTTGCATTTAAAATGTGAATTCGCCATTTAAAAAGAAATCTATAGTTTTCATTAAAACTATAAATCGCTGCCATACCAGTGAAGAAAAACACAAATTTGCCATTGAGTTAAGAAGTTCAGATTCACCTATTGAAACATAAATTATGAATTCGCCATTGAAATAAAAATTCTAAAATTGTCATTTAAAAGTAAATCGCTGACAGATCCCAATTATAAAATCGCCATTACAATATCTAACCAATGAGGTACAAGTTCTCTTATCTCAATGCAATAGCTCTCATGGTTCGCTAAATAATTGCTTTCATAAATGATCTAAAAATGAAGAAGACTTGTATTCTTGAATATATTTGCAAGTAAAATTTATGTGTTAAAATGAAAATGGATCAACTTTGCAACACAAATTTAATAGGATTTACTCATTCAATATGCATATAAAATGCAGCATAATCAATGAATAGAAAACACATAACACAACAAATGATAAAGGAGTTCACCCCTCTCTTGGGTTACATCTCCTGGTCCAGCTTCCAATGTTTCATTTGTATTATTTTATCAAAGTTCTCAAAAATGTTCTTTACAATGCTCAAAATTCCAAATAGACTGCTCCAATGGCTTCAGAACGTCCAAAAACCCCTAGCTAGGCTTTTTTTGCACCTCGTTTGGCCAAAAATTGAAGTAGATAGGGTTCCTGGAAGTCCCCCCTTCAAGCTTGTTGTCTCTACATCTACAAAATGCACCTCCCTTGGCTCAACCTAGCCCACACGAATTTTAAAGCGTAAAAACTTGGCACCAAGCGCAACTGCACAACCGGTCCAAACTGTCGAACGGTTACTCACTGGCCTTAACTACCAAGGCTCGTAGGCACATGGTCACCACATGACCGCGTGCTATTACACAATATGGCTTAAGTTTAAAAACCATTGACATAACCGTAAGGTTTAAACCCATGTGCATACATGTTGGTCACATGTCATATCAAACCACACACATTCAAACGGTTATAACATATGTTACAGTGGGTCTAATTTTCGTAGCACCAGTCGTATGCAATACAATATATAACCATGGGTCGGGGCTTAGCCCCGGCTCGGTTCATGCCCCAACACACATTTATACAATGTTAAATATATTGCAACACATTTATATATTAAGTAACATGTGTGGGTGCGCTGGTTGGGCGGCCTTTCTCAAAGCTTTACCCTGCCCCAGAGGTCATGGGGTCGACTCCTGTCAAGTGCAAATATTTTAACCAATAAATAGGTGACACGTGTCGCCATCCCATTCGCTTCCAACAAACCATGTCACATGCCAACTGTCCAATAATTGCCTACCATGTCTCATACAACCATCGTCCATATGGACTATACGGACTATACAGTCAGCATCCCCTTTTTTTGCCTGTTTGCCATTTTTAACAGAACGTGATATCTCTCACTCCCAATGTCCGTTTGAACCCAAATGAGTTGTGTTGGGTTTGTAACAAAACGTCCTATGCTCTCGTTTGATTTGAAGCGATTCTGAGCACTTTGAATTTTTGAGCAAAATTTGATCCCTAGATGACACCTCCCCATTGGAAAGATTTTGGACCTCCAAAAGACTATTTTCAGTCTATTTGAAGATGAGGGTATAGTTTCCTCACTCTTCCAACCTCAATCCACTTGGATTTTCTTTGATTTGTACCTTTAAGACCAACTCGAAGATACTCCACATTTCCTCGTTTTGAAGTTCGCATTCTCCTGCCAAGGATGGTGTCTTCATGTAGTTCTGTAAGATATTCTGGGGAA
>JASDQU010107854.1:22395-33336 GCA_032191745.1 Picea mariana
AGCAATTAAAAAAAAATGCTTAAGCAATTTCATGAAAAAAAAAGCAATATCGAACAAGTGAACAATGGTTGTTTATATAATATTTCTAAAAAACCAATAACATGCACTAATTTATTTTAGCAATTAATGAAAATGGACACAATTAAAGCTTTATACAACTTATTCAATAATCAAAGCAAATCATATGCACTATTTCATTTTAGCAATTAAAGAAAATTGACACATTTAAATCTTCATACAACTTATTCAATAACCAAAGCAAGTTCAATAAAGAGACACACCAATAATTTTTGAAACAATGCAGTCACATAAAATTTATCCCAACCAATCATAAAGACATGAAGCAACAAAAATCATCATCTCAATCATAAATCAAAGGAATTCAATGAAAAAACAACACCAAAAAAAGAACAACACCCACAATAAACTATCCACATATATCAAAACAATCATAAAATTCATTCCTTATGAACACAAATAAGTAACATGCTAAAGTCATTCACAAGAATATATTGAGACCATAGTAATCATCATCAATCAATTAGTCATTAAATAAAATACTTTAACATATTGAGACCATAGTAATCATCATCAATTAGTCATTAAATAAAATACTTTAACATATTGAGACCATAGTAATCATCATCAATTAGTCATTAAATAAAATACTTTAACATTCATGTGAAATTCACATAATTAAGTCAGTAACGAAAATTAAACAAAAAAAAATGAAATCATGTAAATTATATAAGAGAGACCATAATAATAATCCTCAATAATCATTCAATAAGATACTTGAGCATTCCTGTAAAATTCACATAATTAAGTTATCAAGGTAAACTAAACAAAAAAAAATTGAAATCATGTAAATCGTATAAAAAAGTTAATAAGATTTAAAAAAAAATGAAAGGTCCCGAGGCCTTAAAGACTAGTATTTATTGAGAACCTTAGAATATCCTCAAATTAAAATTAAAATGATTTAACACTATTAAATTACCAAATAATTAATCACTGCTTAAATATGATTTGACACTATTATTTGTATAAGAAATTACCAAAGAATAAACAACTGCTTAAATATGATTTAACACTATTATTTGTATAACAAATTACCAAAGAATGAATCACTTTTTAAATAATGAATCACTTTTTAAATAGTGTTATAATGTTATATTGTATTATAGAAGAGAACTTTTGCCTTCCAAGCTGCTTAAATATGATTTAACACTATTATTTGTATAACAAATTACCAAATGATTAAATAGTGTTATAATGTTATATTGTATTATAAAAAAGAACTTTTGGCTTCCAAGTATTTATATATAGCATATTAGCTCTCTTAGGCATCTGTTATGGGACCTAAACAAAATATGCTAGTAATGGCCCTATGTTAGAAGGTTAAAAAAGGGCTTGTTGAGGTGGTGTAAAGATCATCAATTGATCATGTTGAACCTATGTGGAAGTAATAACATAGTTTATTATCTCTAAAAATAGTATTGGTGCCTATGTCCAGTTCATATTTATGGAAAATAACATTTACAATTACAATCTTCTTAGCCACTACATACTTAAACTTGTGTTTAGATGAATTCTTGTGAGTTTTATTTCAATGATATAGAAGAATTATATTGATTTGTGGTGGTTGGTAGAGCATATCACATTAAAATTAAAACCGTTAAATATGGAAGTCCACAAAACATGCAATTTGAGTGTATGTGGATTTTAATTTTTTTTATAGTTTCTTCATCTTCTTAGAGGTAGTTGATATATGTTATAGAAAACACTTTTCTCATAAAGAGAGAGTGTTAACTTTTGGGTTTACTCCAAAAGTGTTTTCACCTTGCTAGGAGAGTGTTAGATTTCCTATTCTATTGGTGATGCTTCATGGACATATGGATGGCTTAGTGTGGGTGGATGCTTGACCTTGGCTAGGGTGATAGCATAATGCCCTGCACCTAGGAGGTTGTTATCCTAATCGACATGATGAACAACCCATTGGTTGCACCCAATGGAAAGTTGGTTGCTCAATTACAGGAGGTACCGATCTAGGAGGATAAGCACTAGGCACTTGGAGGAGGGCACTTATCCCTAGGAGCTTAGGACCATGTGATATAGACCTTGGAGACTGGACACTTGGCTTGAGGACACTTAGGTTGAGGAGCATACTTCATGAAGGTTGGTTATGTACTTCGAACCATATGTTGATGAGGAGAATTGGAGCTCAATGACCACATTGGCACACATGAGAGGAGTATTCAACACATGATAGGTGGAACACAATTGGAGTTGTGTGAGGACAATGGGTTATCATTGTAGAAGAAGATTGTTGGACTAATAGTGTGTTGGAGAGTGCACCATCCTAGAGGAGGGGTATTGAACCCTAAGCGATTCATGCTTGGAGGGAATTTCATCTTGGGGGTTGGATAAACCGTAGTATGACACTTGTACATATTTGTATTGTAGAGTGATCTAGGTGGGGTTTCGTTGTTGGTTACTTGTATGGAAATAAGTCCTTGTTTTATGTTAGTCTCCCTCACCTATTGTACATATAAAGGGAGAAGAGAACTTTGTGATCATTTTTCTCTATTCTATCTTTGTTTTGTCTTGGAGACGTCTTGTAGGGAGCAATATTTTAGGTCTTAAGATGAAACTCTAGGTGAAGACAAGAAAAGAGAGATATGTCTTAGATGTTCTTGGAGATATTTCTCTTGCGAAATTCTAGGGTTTCTCTTGTGAGAAGACATGTGGTATCCTACTCAGGGCATCCGTGACCACATTCTCCTTGGTACCCTTAAAAGTTAATCTGAGGGAGCGAGTGTTGGGGCAACTCCTTGGAGATAGTTGGTATTTAAAGGTTACTTAAACCCTCCACAGTGGGAGGCAGTTAGAACCCATGTATGAAGGATATATCCTTGAAGAAGATGGATTGTTAAGATATCAGGGAAGGATGTACATCCCCGAAGGTGGGGATATTCAAAGCATCATACTCAAGGAATCCCATAGAGCAATTTATTGTGCACATTTGGTTGTGAAAAAAATGTATGCTGACATGAAGAAGATTTTATTTTGGGTAGGCATGAAGCGTGATGTAGTCCATTTCGTCGTCAAGTGCCTAGAGTGTCAAAAAGTGAAGGCTGACCACCACTACCTAACAGGTCTCCTACAACTGCATGATGTTCTTATGTACAAGTGGGAAGTCATTTATATCGATTTTGTTGTGGGATTGCCACTCACATTGCATAGACACAATGTCATTCTAGTGATAGTTGATAAATTGACCAAGAGTGCTCATTTTATTCTAGTCAAAGATACTTATGATGTCACTAATGTGGAAAACATGTTTATATGTGAGGTCATCCCTCTGCATGGGTTACCCAAGAAGATCATTTCATATAGGGACTCCCGATTCACATATAGGTTTTGGACAAGTTTGCAGTCAGCTTTGGGAACTCAGTTGAACTTAATCACAACTGTATATAATCCTGAAACAGATGGGAAAACTAAGAGAGTTAATCAGGTTATGGAAGACATTCTTAGGATGTATGTTATGAATAATCAAACCCATTGGTAGAAGTACCTACCTTTGGTAGAGTTCTCCTACAATAACAATTTCCATAGCTCCATTGGAATGCCACCCTATGAAGCTCTGTATGGAAGGCCATGCAGGAGACCATTGACTTGGGAAAGGTGAGAAGCTCGAGTGACAGTTGGACGAGAATTGATTCAACAGATGGAGGAACAAGTGATTCAGATTAGGCAACGACTAATGGAAGCATAGTATAGACATAAAATTTATGTTGATGCACATAGGACTGAGTGAAGTTACAAAGTGGGAGATAAAGTTTTTATTCGTATCAGGCCTAATAAGAGTACCATTCGGTTTGGGAGGGGGAGAAAGTTTTTGCCTCGATTTATAGTACCATTTGAAATCCAAGAGAGAATTGGGCCCATTTCCTATCATCTCGTACTGCCACCCCACTTGTGTAAAACTCATAATGTTTTTCATATATATTTTCTACGTCATTATGGTGTAGATGAATATCGTAAATAGAATTGGAAGGAATTACAAGTATCGAACATAGGAACCTTCACGATCGAACCGTTATGCATATTGGACCGTAGGGTCCGACAACTCAGGAACCGCCTGGTAGACCAAGTTAAGGTCCAGTGGTACAAGTATATCCTAGGATCTGCTACTTGGGAGGATGTAGAGGCCTTATGATGAGATCATCCATCACTTTTTGACCACCTCAAGAATATGTTTTCCCGAAGGTTAGGTGTATGTAATGCAACCTTTTGACTTAGACAACTAGAATTAATTAAGGCCTAACCATATTTATTTTCTATTCACTGTGAAACTATTAATGATACACTTTAACTTTTAAGACATATGAACCTATGTGAATGTCAATTATCTGAATGTTTAACGTTATTTGAATTATGATGGATATTATGCAATCTATTTCTAACATGAAAATTTTGACATTTAAAGTTGTTGGTACGTGGATACCGAATCGAGATTATGATTAAATGCATTTACATGATGATAATGCATGGATATGTATGGGTTTTTGTTATAGACTAATCTTTAGGTTAATAGGCTATGAAATAGCCAAAAAATAATTATGATAAAAGGTTGATGTCGTGAACATCGACCAAGGAACAATATGGCATGAATTTTGTATGTGAAATTTTATTGGTTCAAATGCATTATTATGATATGTGGAAAAGTGAAGCTTTTTCAGCTGGTGAGACTGCCTAAAAATGAATAAATGATGAAAAAATTCCCAGCAACACAGTGCACTATATGGTCCATGGTAGGGTGTTGACCCTGGTTCTATTAGGAGGGGTGGAGGCATTTCCTACCATGTATCCTATGAAACCTAGAGTCATGGGAGGACGGTGGTAATTCACACTCCCTTAGACGTGTGATGATGAATTCCAGTTTCCTGCTGAGGAAGGTTGGTCAAGAGAGTTGACACTTCCACTTATGGGTTCTATCTGGAGTTAGGTAAATATAGTTGACACTCCAAGATAGTCCAACAAAGGAAGGATAGGGATGGAATATGGAAGTAGGTTAGGGAGGAAGGATTACTAGAAGTAGTTGAGAGTGTGTGGGGTTTCTCCTTATAGAAGAATTTCTTGATTTCCTCTTTTTTAAAAATATGTATATATGTATATTTATAATTGCTTGACTGAAATACAATTATCTAAGTGAATGTTGATTGTGCTAAATTATTATAATTGTGGGATTTTGCGAACAATTTAAATGGTTTATTATATTTTATGAAATGAACGGTCTTGTTGATTATATTGGACAAATANTATCTGGAGTTAGGTAAATATAGTTGACACTCCAAGATAGTCCAACAAAGGAAGGATAGGGATGGAATATGGAAGTAGGTTAGGGAGGAAGGATTACTAGAAGTAGTTGAGAGTGTGTGGGGTTTCTCCTTATAGAAGAATTTCTTGATTTCCTCATTTTGAAAAATATGTATATATGTATATTTATAATTGCTTGACTAAAATACAATTATCTAAGTGAATGTTGATTGTGCTAAATTATTATAATTGTGGGATTTTGTGAACAATTTAAATGGTTTATTATATTTTATGAAATGAATGGTCTTGTTGATTATATTGGACAAATACAAGAATTACTTTAGGTGTGATAATTATTGTTATTAGTACATGTGCAAGTCATGTATGTGCTAGCTACACATGCATGCTTTTCACATGTACACTAGTATGTACAAGTATTTTAAATTGATGATGTTGTTTATCTGATGTGGATGTATGAATCGTGTGTCATTACCATTGTATTGTAAATTACTCTAACTTTGGGACGGATTTTCTTAAAAGGTTGGTGTATGTAACAAATCAATTTGATTAATTATTTATCATAGTTTTTAATTTTAATTAATTAATTATTAAAATAAATTAAATGAGTGTTTTTATTATTTTATTATTAAAAGGTAGGTGAAGTAATTAATAGGAGGATAAGTCTGTTGGGGATTTAATCGAGGGATAAGGTTGTTGGGGAATTAACGAGGGGTATTTGAGAGAGGAGGATAGATAAGAGGGGGAGGAGTTGGAAGGGGGATCTATGTTTTTTGGGGGAAATTTGGGGAATAAGATGGAGGAGGAAATTCTGAAAGAGAGGAGGAAGTTGGAAGAACAATTTGTTTTGGGAACTCTCATAGAGCATTGTTGTTGCTGGGAACTTTGGGCTCAGGGGCAAGGAAACCGCAAGGATTCTTGGAACTAGGGAGCCAGAGAGGTTGTTCCTAGTTGGCTAGGAGGTTACAATTGAGAAGTTTGGGAAAGATCAAGAACAAGTTAACCAGGGGATGAATCAACCAACTTGCAGGTCGAGGTATGTATGTGACAACCCCATCGTTATGACAACAAGCGACATAAAAGCGCAATTTTTTTTTTTTTACATGTTAAAACAAATCACTTACAAACATTACCTAACTAATCCAATCGGAAACATGTTATATGATTAACTAGACATTATTATTACCCAATTCAACTTCATAACGAAGTAAAGATACAACATCAAGAAGGAATTTAACCGGTAATGAGTGAACATATCCAACATCATGTTACACAAAAATTTCAAGAGAACAATGTCTACCTACATGTTCCTAGTCTAAATTCAAGACAAATATCAAGTAGTGACTAAAAGAAATATTCACCTATCTTAAGGGAGTGAACCAATAAATATACAAACCGTCATCACGACACTGGGAGAGAGCAAACCGATATCTGACTGAATATGTGAAACGACATTCCTCCATACCCTTACTTTTCTTCTAGTCCCCCTTTTATTTGCACAAATATCGATCTCATTTAATAACATAAAACACTACTCTACCGAGAAAGACTTCTCCAACTGCATTCTAATTCACTAAATAATCACAAACATAACATGGCACGAAATTTTACTTTCCTAATACTTTGTCATAACTATAACCCAATAAACCCTCAGAACAGGCCTTGAGATAAAGTCTACATATGAATCAGTCATAAAAGAAGATTGTTAATTCTATCTAAAATTCATTCTTATGGTATAAGTTTATGCACCTGCTCAAGTCATGTGAGGAGTCTTCTTAAGATATAGTTATTGCAGTTTCGCACAAGTCAACAAGTCCCCATAGTAAATTCTTACAACACCAATCACAATTGCAATTGTACCTTTGATTGAAAGGGGATCCATAGTGATTGAATTTTTTAAGGAATAAGACAATAAGTTGAGTGCGGCCATATTTTATTTTTAATACACCTTTCTTAAAAAGTAATTAATCTCGGTAAAAGGTATTATTTTATTTACCTAAATCATATATTTATTATTAATGTAACATACAACAAAAACTTAATTTTAGATCCGAATACTACAGCTGCAATGAGTAAAAATGAAGTTTTTTTAAAAGGATAAATTAAATTATCTGTGTTTTAATATGGATTCAAGTCCATGCATGCCTACCAAGTGTCAATCAGCCAGGGGTATTAGTTGGAATCTGAAGTATTACCTAACTATGAGACTTGGCTAAATAAACCCATTTTTCACGAAGGTAATCCCAATGCCACGACTACACAGTCACCCCAAAAACACAGATATCCCTGACCAAACAATGCAATAAATTCACCCCCTCCCAATAAAAAGACAAAGGGGCAAACAATTCGCTGACCCATTCGTTAAACATTGTCACACACATGTAGTTATATGTCAAAACGCTAGTTGTAAGATACAATTTAAAACGCAGTCAATAATCTAGTCGGTCTGTTTAGAATTTTGAAAACAAATTATGGTTTGTTCAGATATAATCTCTACCAATTTCCTGTACACATCCCACCAATAAATCTTTTACCATTGGCTGTAAGATACAATTTAAAACATAGTCAGTAATCTAGTTGGTCTATTTAGAATTCTGAAAACAAGCATCCATCTTGAATTGATAGCGAGGCGTACATAAATATTGGTATGCAAAAAAACCAACAAGAAATTCTAGAACAAAAAATTATAATCACTACCTTTAATCTCAACGCTAAGGAAAAAAAGACCCTTGGTTAATCCGTAATATTGATGTGAGGATATCATCGTTTGTCATATAGATTTATAGGCGATATCTAGGCCTAGTATACAGGACTCTTACACTGAGTTATAAAGTGATTAAAACAACAATTATTGTGCAAAAAGGAAATGAAACACAGAAGAAATAGTTGAGACAAACATCATAATATCGCTATAGTACATTGCACTATCAATTGCCATAATAACATTACTGTCAATAAAAAAATTTACTGCAAATGTTCGCCTAACAATATTGTTGCGTAGACAAAAAGTAAAAGGCGGTAAAGGCACGGGTGGAATCACTGTCAATAAAAGGTAAAATTTTAGCAGAGAAATAATGGCTAAAATGTGCAGCCAACCGAGGTATAAATAGAGGGTGATTTCTCAGGGTAAATTCACCATTAAAGTAATAGTTGCCGATATGTCAAGAAATGCCCTCATGCAATTAAATATACTATTTAAAAAACACAGTCCAAAATAACTTATAAACTGTCATTTGAGTGGGAAAAACGCAAGAAAAATTCATCTTCAATAAATGAAAGTGCAAAGGTTAAATCACAGGCCAGATGGGTCAAAACGCAAGGTAAATTTTCCTTAAAACATAATGAAATTGCAAAAAAAAAATTATAGTCAATGTTTCAAATTGCAGAGCGAAAATTCGTCAGATATTAAGGAATAAAATTTCAGGGTAAAAGGATAAAAGTAATTTCATCCATCAAGACGTAGGTAAAACATAGAGGACATTTAATTAAAAATGCAAAGATTATTTCGTTAAATGCATAGGGTAATAAGCAGATCGCAGAAGGAAGGGATAAACAATCACAGAAATACTCAATCACAAAAGGTGCAAGGCAATCCCTCATCCATCTAAGGACAACAGTAGAGGCAGATGGATGGGTTCGTCCTTCGCTTCACCATCCTCGCATAGAAAAGCAGGGTGTTGAGATCCATAGGTCTTTTAATGCTAAGGCGACGACCGTAGATCAAGCTCCCAGCCAAATGCTCAGGCGAGGACTGGTGTGCTAGGGATGAAGGCTAACAACTACAAAGGTCACAATCCACACGGCAAGGGGTCAAGACAAGCAGGAAAACGAAGGCCATGCGAGTCAACAATCGTCGAGCTAGGATAAGAAAAATTTCAACCATAAATCTAAACATCCAATCTACTTACATAATCAACATGCAGATCCAATCATAAAAACCTACAACAATCTACCATTCAACGAAGAAAGCTTACCTTTGCTTATTCACCCGCTTCGAATGACTCCCGCGTGCTCCATGCAGATCCCTCTTGCTGATCGTTGAGACTTCACCGATACCTCCCAGCCAATGCTAGGGGTAGTCTTCTTACCCCTTAGCCCCCGAGCCACAAAGGGGTCATGCACACACTATCTGGAGATTAGTCTAGCACCCAGCTCGCCTCACAAGCCCGAGCTACCACTGCTCACCAAGATGGGTATCCCAACTCTCACAAGTAAATCAGTCAAGTCGATATTTCTGCAACTTAACGTTACGCAAATAGAAGATCCCCCTCATCCTTCTCGTTCCTTCATTTTATAGAGTTTTGAACTTCCTTTCTTTCCTAAAATCTCATTTAATTAAAGTTTGTAAAAATAAATTCCTAAAAGTTCTTCTCCGTTCAAGTGTCACCCATCCCCTTGATTCCTCCATTATTTAATTTCTTTAAATAATTAATTATCTTATTTCCCTCACCCACCTAGAGTTACTCCTAGAATCACTCCTAGGTGTCCCCAAATTCCCTGACAGGTTTTAAAGGCCTTCCCTATTATGAAATTGCTAAATCAATTTAAAATTAGAAAGCTCTTAAATGGTAGATTCTTTACTAAGTTGGCTTTCCACTTTTCCCCTTAAGTTCCCCTTTTTCCCTTTTTATGTTACCTCTTTTCCCTAGTTTCCTATTTTCTTTTTTATTTTCCCTCTTTCCCCTTTTTACTTAGAACTCAAAAAGGCAGGTGTGAAAATTAACCCTGTTTCCCTTTTCTTGTTTCCCTTTTCTTATTTAATTTGTATACTTAAATTTATCAAGGTAATAAAACAATTAATTCCCTTTTTAAATTTTAATCCAACATAATTTATTTTTGAAACAATTAATTTCTTACTCCCTTCATATTACAAGATTTTACGAAGGTCATATTTATTATTCAAGTGGTTTTTCTTTTTTTTATTATTATTTTATAGAGAGATAAAATTTGACCACTAGCATAGTTTAGACTTAAACCTTAATTTTTTTGTATCGGGAGACATTTAATTAGGGAATTTGTTTTAAGGATACTTAATATGTTATTCATCCTAAGGCCATCTAGGTTCATTCCTCTATCATCAACAATGCGATGTGCCCTTCAGGACGCACTAGGTGCTCCAAGGGTGCCACTCGTCTCATCTGTTCCCTTGCGTGATGTGCCCTTCAGGACACACTATGTGCTCCAAGGGTGCCACTCGCCACTTTCCATTTTTCTTGCACGACGTGCCCTTCAGGATGCACCACATGGTCCAAGGGTGCCACTCGCCTCTTGTATGACTTGGTAGACATCAATAACCCCTGGAGTCAATACTCCTCCAGGTGAACTTGTGGGAGAGTAAGGGCCTCTAAGGAATAAGGACCCCACCTTATTGCACGCCCATTAGAATCATCGTGAGTGACTATCATATTCTTTCCTCATGGCATCGTGGATCCTCTCGAACTAGGTAATCGTTAGCCCACAGTTTGAGCCACGGCGGGAGTTCTAGTAGGCTGTGGCAGGGTTGTTGTCCACACCTCTCCCTCAACATCTCTAGTAGTCATGCGTGACCCCTTTACTCCATATGTGAGTCTGGTAAGCAAGCTATCGTCAGCCTACATCATC
>JASDQU010107854.1:33799-52833 GCA_032191745.1 Picea mariana
CACCCACCTAGAGTTACTCCTAGAATCACTCCTAGGTGTCCCCAAATTCCCTGACAGGTTTTAAAGGCCTTCCCTATTATGAAATTACTAAATCAATTTAAAATTAGAAAGCTCTTAAATGGTAGATTCTTTACTAAGTTGGCTTTCCGCTTTTCCCCTTAAGTTCCCCTTTTTCCCTTTTTATGTTACCTCTTTTCCCTAGTTTCCTATTTTTTTTTTATTTTCCCTCTTTCCCCTTTTTACTTAGAACTCAAAAAGGAAGGTGTGAAAATTAACCCTGTTTCCCTTTTCTTATTTAATTTGTATACTTAAATTTATCAAGGTAATAAAACAATTAATTCCCTTTTTAAATTTTAATCCAACATAATTTATTTTTGAAACAATTAATTTCTTACTCCCTTCATATTACAAGATTTTACGAAGGTCATATTTATTATTCAAGTGGTTTTTATTTTTTTTATTATTATTTTATAGAGAGATAAAATTTGACCATTAGCATAGTTTAGACTTAAACCTTAATTTTTTTGTATCGAAAGACATTTAATTAGGGAATTTGTTTTAAGGATACTTAATAGGTTATTCATCCTAAGGCCATCTAGGTTCATTCCTCTATCATCAACAATGCGACGTGCCCTTCAGGACGCACTAGGTGCTCCAAGGGTGCCACTCGTCTCATCTGTTCCCTTGCGCGATGTGCCCTTCAGGACGCACTATGTGCTCCAAGGGTGCCACTCGCCACTTTCCATTTTTCTTGCACGACAAGCCCTTCAGGACGCACCACGTGGTCCAAGGGTTCCACTCGCCTCTTGTATGACTTGGTAGACATCAATAACCCCTGGAGTCAATACTCCTCCAGGTGAACTTGTGGGAGAGTAAGGGCCTCTAAGGAATAAGGTCCCCGCCTTATTGCACGCCCATTAGAATCATCGTGAGTGACTATCATAGTCTGCCCTCATGGCATCGTGGATCCTCTTGAACTAGGTAATCGTTAACCTACAGTTTGAGCCACAGCGGGAGTTCTAGTAGGCAGTGGCAGGGTTGTTGTCCACACCTCTCCCTCAACATCTATAGTAGTCATGCGTGACCCCTTTACTCCATATGTGAGTCTGGTAAGCAAGCTATCATCAGCCTACATCATCAACAAATCATGTCAGAACATATCGATATCATATCATCTAATCAGATGCACTAATATCACAGTAAAACAATCACCCCCCAATGGCACACTCCCTTACTCGATCCAGAGTCCAAGGGGTTCCATCGATGCCTCTGCATCCTCAAGGTCCAAAACCCTGCACACTCAGTAAAATCGAGTCAATAGCACCTGTCTATGTCAAGGTAGTAAAACAACACGTCATCAACCCATAACACATCATAATCAAAATCAAAATTTTTAATAGCATAAAAATTCGGATCACTTGCAAGCAAGTGCCTCAAAGAACAAGTTTGCTCAGTGCACCAGAGAAGGATGTTACATACACTCCCTCTTGGTCTAAACTTCGTCCTGAAGTTTCACAGTATAAATACCGAAATAAAGTGCATCATAGTATCATATGTCTATCTATCAAACAAAAATGGAAACTGTTGGCGCATATCATATGCGTCCTACTAGGTCACCAAGTGTGAACTATAATTGTCCCACTAGTCCTTGAACTGATCTATCATTCGATGTCATAGCTGTCGAATGCAATGATCCAAGATGCAGACTGTCTCAGTTGTGAGTGCTCCCTCATCCGATACCTGCAAGGAACTCATGTCAATAACATGTGTAGGATCACTAATATAATGTCTCAAAACAGATACATGAAAAACATCATGCATATGCCTCAAAGAATCAGGCAAGGCTAGTTGAGAGGGCACGGGCCCCTTTCTCTCCACAATCTTGAAAGGGCCCATGAACCTAGGAGAGAGTTTATCTCCCTTCTCAAACTTGATCGAACTCTTATNGACCTTGACCTGATCTATCGTTCAATGTCATAGCTGTCGAATGCGATGATCCAAGATGCAGACTGGCTCAGCTGTGAGTGCTCCCTCGTCCGATACCTGCAAGGAACTCATGTCAATAACATGTGTAGGATCACTAATATAATGTCTCAAAACAGATACATGAAAAACATCGTGCATATGCCTCAAAGAATCAGGCAAGGCTAGTTGATAGGCCACGGGCCCCTTTCTCTCCACAATCTTGAAAGGGCCCATGAACCTAGGAGAGAGTTTATCTCCCTTCTCAAACTTGATCGAACTCTTATGATGTTTAACCTGCAAGAAGACTCGATCACTGACCTTGTAACTACGGTCAATATGGTGCACATTGGCATAACTCTTCTGTTGATCCCGTGCTTCTTTAATCCTTTGTCTTATTGTTTGGATTTTCTCTTCCATTTCCTGGATCGCCTCTAGTCCCACTAGGACCCTATCCTCAAGTCGATCCCAACTCAAAGGTGTCCAACATGGTCGCCCGTAAAGAAACTCGAAAGGCACCATCTTAATGGTGCTCTGATAACTGTTGTTGTAAGCGAACTCCACCAGTGGAAATAATTCTTCCCAACACTTTTGTTGGTCCATTACGTACATGCGCAACATGTCCTCCAAGGTCTGGTTCATTCGTTCGGTCTTCCCATCAGTCTCTGGTGATATGTAGTACTAAAGTTAAGTGGGGCTCCCAAGGCCTCTTGGAGACTCATCCTAAATCGTCCAATAAACATCGATCCTCGATCGGATATAATCCTCTTAGGCATGCCACACAGCCTCACAATCTCACTGATGAAAAATCTAGCTATGTCAGGTGCTTGATACGTCGTACGCACAAGAATAAAGTGAGCACTCTTCATCAGAGTGTTTACTACTACGAAAATCGAGTCATGTCTCATCGTCGTCAGTGGAAATCCAACAATAAAATCCATCGAAATAACCTCCCATTTAGATTCCTGAATAGCGTGTGGTTGTAGTAATCCAGCTGGGTGTCTATGTTCATCCCTTACCTGTTGACATTCTAGACATCTGGCCACGTAGTTGACTATGTCTGCCATCATTCCCTTCTAGAAGAATAAGGGTTTAAGGTCTGCCCTCATCTTTGTGACTCCTGAGTGAGCCATGTATACTTCTCTATGATCCTCGCTTAGGATCACATCCTCAACTCGTCATTCGGCGGTACATAGATCCAATTTTTTTTTGTTTAAACCTCAATATACCATCGCTATCAAACAAAAATTCTTCAAGTCATGGTACCATCATTGTGTTTTGTCTGATAAAACCCTCGACCTCTTTGTACCAGTCATCATCATGCTATAAAGTTAGAATCTTTTCACATAGATTCATTTAAAGAGGCAGCACTGAAAAGATGCGTGGTCTCTGACTCAATGCATCCACCACTCAGTTCACTGTTCCTTTTTGAAAGTAATCTCAAATTCGTAGTTTCTAAGCAATTTTGACCAACGCCATTGTTGCGCGTTCTGGTTGCTTTGCGTAAATATCTGTTGTAGTCCACAATGGTCAGTCTTTAGTTCAAATTTTTCATCCAACAAGGTAGTGTCTCCAAACCTTCAAGGCATCTACGATGGCTAACAACTCCCAATCATGCATCACGTAGTTCTCCTCATGCCTTCTCAGTTTCCTTCAAATGTAAGCGATCACTCAACCATCTTGCATCAAGACTCTGCCTAAGACTTCCTTGGATGCGTTAGTGCATACCAAGAAGTATGTGTCCATGTCAAGGACCTTTAGTATCGGTGTTGATGTCAACATCTCCTTGAGCCTATAAAATGCTTCCACGCATTTCTCAATCCAAAAAAACTTTTTTTTATTATTCAATAACTCCATAATCTGATTTCCTATATTCGAAAATTCCTCGATGAACCTTCGATAGTATCCTACTAAACCCATGAAGCTATGCACTTCTGGGACATTCATCGGCGCAAGCCATTCTATAATAGCCTCGACCCTTGATGGATCCACAAAGGTACCTTCGTCGGAGATGACATTCCCTAAGTAGTGAATATTTGATTAATAAAACGAGCATTTGGAAAAGTTCCCATACAATTTGTGCTCTTGTAGACATTGTGGTACCAAGCGCAAGTTCTCCTCAAGCTCCTTTGTCATCCAAGAGTAAATCAAAATATCGTCTATGAATACTTGGACGAACTTGTCCAGGTACTCGTGGAACACCCCGTTCATCAAACTCATAAATACCCCTGGGGCGTTTGTCAATCCAAATGATAAAACAATAAACTCGTAATGTCCAAACCTCATCTTAAATGCAGTCTTAGGGACGTCATCCTCCTTGATCCATAACTGGTGATACCCTGATCGCAAATCAATCTTGGAGAACACTGTCGCACCCTTCATTTGATCAAACAGATCATCAATTCTCAGTAATGGATACTGATTCTTGATCGTGGCCTTGTTCAGTTGACGGTAGTTAATGCAAAGCCTCCACGATCCATCCTTCTTTCATATGAAAATAACAGGTGCACCCCACGGTGACACACTAGGACGTATCAGACCCAGGTCCAGCAAGTCCTTCAGTTGCATTTTCAACTCTTGTAAATCCAGAGTTGACATCTGATAAGGAGTTCTTGCTATCGGTTCAGTCCCCAGTTTCAGGTCTATGGTAAACTCCAATTCCCTCTCTAGCGGCATCCCATGTAATTCCTATGAAAATACACCCACAAACTCTCTCACCACCGGAAGGTGTTCTAGACCTTTCGCTACTCCCTTCTTGTTTAACGCAAGGATCACATAAAGATTTCACCCCTTGCACACGCTCTTTCGAAGTTGCAAGGAAGAGATGAACCTCAGGGAAGCTCCTTGGTTCCAACCTATAATCACACGTCTCTATCCCTCATCATCGACCAAGCTCAACCATTTCATCTTATAGTTGAGTATCACCTCATGCGATTCCAACCAGTCCATACCAATCACGACGTCATAAGATCCTAAGATCGTGATGTACAGGTTGGCCCTGGTGAAAAACTCTCCCAGGTTAAGGGTACAAACTATAAACTTCCCTGCAACCTTTTGTTTGGCTCCCGAAGTCATATCTACTAAGCTAAACTCATCATGTTTGATTGCCTTTACCTTAATCCTTTTCAATGCTGCACCAAAAATGAAACTCTCGGTAGCATCGGTATCTATCAAAATACTAAGGGTTAGGTCAATGATGGTACCTGATGTCTCGAGGATAGTTGTTTGCTGCTATGCTTGGCAGTTAATCACCACTACATCAATCTGATGGGCCTTGCCCAAAACTCCCATGGTAGTGGGTTCGGCTGATCCAGATGCTCCGACCCTTCCTCTGGGTAATAACATTGGTAATGTGGCTCCCCACAATCCAACACACTTTCTTCGGTCCAGTATTCCTGGTACCCAAAGTAGAAGTTGGATCCTAACACTGAGGCCAACACAAACTTGTTGACCTTAAGTTTCTTGTAAAAAGGTGTGGAGCATAACGAAGCAACTCCAAAAATGGGCCTCATACTCGGGCACCATGCGACTGCCTTGTCGCAAGGTGTCGAACTCATTGAGCTGATGCTCGACAAATTCCTCAGAAAGATACCTCTCCTAGAACTATTCCTCGAATAGTTCCCATGAAACATCGTCGAAGGCCATGTTCAAAAGGGGTAGGAGCATCTTCCGCCATAAAAGAGTGCTCCCCTTTAGCCGAAAGACCACCAGGTGGACCTTCATGTTGGAGGTCATAAACGCGAAGTGTGAAGCACATGCCTTTCTCTACAACTATGATTCGATGACACCACCATCTATGACACTCATGGACACTAGAACTCATCTCTCTCGAGATCTTGGAGGATGCTAATGGTACTAGCTATTGCACGTTGTGTACCCTCAGGGGCTCCCTCTAAATGTGATCTCCACGAGGACACGTTAAGGTTTTACTTAACGCAAGGGTTAATACTCATAGGTTTACTGCAGTGGAAAGCTTGGTGATCCACAGTCGCAAGGTTGAACCCACTCTGATACCATATATGACAACCCGATCGTTATGACTACAAGCGACACAAAAGTGCAATTTTTTTTTTTTACATGTTAAAACAAATCACTTACAAACATTACCTAACTAGTCCAATCGGAAACATGTTATATGATTAATCTATACATTATTCTTACCCAATTCAACTTCATAATGAGGTAAATATAGAACATCAAGAAGGAATTTAACTGGTAACAAGTGAACATATCCAACATCATGTTACACAAAAATTTCAAGAGAACAATATCTACCCACCCATTCCTAGTCTAAATTCAAGACAAATATCAAGTAGTGACTAAAAGAAATATTCACCTATCTTAAGGGAGCGAACCAATAAATATACAAACCATCATCACGACACTGGGAGAGAKAAAACYGAGATCTAACTGAATATGTGAAACGACATTCCTCCATACCCTTACTTTTCTTCTAGTCCCCCTTTTATTTGCACAAATATCGATCTCATTTAATAACATAAAACACTACTCTATCGAGAAAGAATTCTCGAACCACATTCTAATTCACTAAATAATCACAAACATAACATGGCATGAAATTTTACTTTCCTAAGACTTTGTCATAACTATAACCCAATAAACTCTTCATAACATTGATGTGACCCTTAGAACAGGCCTTGAGATAAAGTCTACATATGAATCAGTTATAAAAGAAGATTGTTAATTCTATCCAAAATTCATTCTTATGGTATAAGTTAATGCACCTACTCAAGTCATGTGAGGAGTCTTCTTAGGATATAGTTATTGCAGTTTAACACAAGTCAACAAGTCCCCATAGTAAATTCTTACAACACCAATCGCAATTGCAATTGTACCTTTGATTGAAAGGGGATCCAGAGTGATTGAATTTCTTAAGGAGTAAGACAATAAGTTGAGTGCGGCCATATTTTATTTTTAATAAACCTTTCTTAAAAAGTAATTGATCTCGCTAAAAGGTATTATTTTATTTACCTAACTCATATATTTATTATTAATGTAACATACAATAGAAACTTAATTTCAGATCCGAATACTACAAATGCAATAAGTAAAAACAAAGTTTTTTTAAAAGGATAAATTAAATGATCTGCATTTTAATATGGATTCAAATCCATGCATGCCTACCAAGTGTCAATCAACCAAGGGTATTAGTTGGAAGCTTAAGTATTACCTAACTATGAGACTTGGCTAAATAAACCCATTTTTCATGAAGGTAATCCCAACGCCACAACTACACAATCACCCCAAAAACGCAGATATCGCCGACCAAACAATGTAATAAACTCACCCCCTCCCAATACAAAGTTAATGGGGAAAACAATTCACTGACCCATTCATTAAACATTGTCAGTCATGGGTATTTATATGTCAAAGAACTGGTTGTAAGATACAATTTAAAACGTGTGACATCCCCCAAAAATAAAATATTTTTATTTTTGAAATGTGCTGGAAATTTATTTCCATTTTTGGCAAATTCGAATCTGGAATTTTTTTGCCATTTATGACAATTCTGAATTTCGAATTTAATAATTGTAATTAATTATTGTGACTGTTGGGTAGAGATCTGATCTGACTCAACTAACTAGTTGACTATGACACTTGTATAAAAATAGAACATTTATATATTAAATGCAGGAGGACAAATGGAACAACCATGTTAAAAATCAGGTGACCATGACACCATGAGTCGGGAAAATGTTGGAACTTCCTCTGGGATGATTATTACAAGTGGAAAATTATATATTTGGCCACTGGCAGCCCCTAAAAATCAGGGATTAAGAAAGCTGTGAAAATCCCCAAAGGAGGGAAAAAGACCTAGGCAAAAATTGATAAATAGAATATGCGAGGACGCAGGACGCTGCCAAGTATGTTGGGGAAAGGATTGTGAGTCCTCTTGTTGTTATGATCACTACTGAGAAAGTGTGAGGTAAGCGGATAACTACTAAAAAATTTGGAATATTGCTGAGGATTCTCCAAGTTCACCGTCATGGATTCATGGCCAGGCTAGCGGGTGAATCGGGCAAGTAGTTTTGGCTGCCCTGTTCTACGGTTGGGAGGAACGTGGATGTTCCCTTTGTCTTCCCATGGATTGGATTTAGATATATTGATCTACTCATCTCTATTTTGAATGGCTATGTTTGATTGATGTCGTGTATTTGATGAGTGATTGTATCTAATTGCATTAATGTAAACCTTTCCCTCTCTATTCTCGGACGTTTTGTGTGTAACTGATACTATGCATCAATTTGTTCTAAATTTGAAATAATTCTTTCAATGGATGACATCTATCGTGGTATTAAAATTACAATCACAGTCTAAATTCTGGAGTGGGCTCTCCCAAAATCTGGAAGTACTAGGCAAGTTTATTTTATACGAGTTGAGTTTAAGAAAGTCGATCCATCTACAGGTCAGGTTTAATTCTAAAGTTGTAATGCTAGGATACTCTGTGTGTTTGAAGAAGACCAATCTATGTAGATATAGATTGATTGTTGTGACTGAAGTATTAAACAGATCTAAATCTGAGAAAATCGAAATTGAGTAATTGTGTGTCAAAAGGAAACAGGTAGATGCATCGCTAGAATTAAATTTCCGAACAATATTGCCCCTTAAAGAGACTTCATGTTTCTTACATTAAGAATTGAAGAGGAATATGAAATAGAAAGAACCTTATGGATCACAAGGATACTCATATAATCACCTGCATACACGTCTTTCACTGTTTTGTATGAATTGTTTTGCATGCACTAACAACATGCACACAAAATACTAGATGTGTATAGAATGACAAAATTCGAAAGGTTAAAGAAATCTAGAAACTCCTTTTTATTTTATCAGATACTGAACAATCATGAGAATTGACGCCTCAGAATATTTTATGCTTTCCTTGTTTTGTTTAAAAGTCATCTACCCTTTTCACAGTTAAAGTCTATGACGAATTTAGAATTTGCGAAACCTCGAAGTGCTAGTCCAACTTTCCCTTTTTCGCATTTCGGGAGTTGTTATAGGTGAGGGTTGGGGCATTTGAAATCATGAAACCCCGAACCCTGAAACCACGAAGTACGGATCCCACCTTCCCTTTGTTTTGCATTTCAGAGGTTTATATCTGTTGATGTTTGGCTTCTGTACTCGTGAAATCCTGAACTCCGAAATCCCAAAGTGCTAGTCACTTTTCGCAATTTCAGGATTTGTTGTGTGTTGATGTTGGTTGTTGTACTCGCGAAATCCTGAACTCCTAAATCCCGAAATGCTGGTCACTTTTTGTGATTTTGGGAATTGTTGTGTGTTGATTTTGGCTGTTGTACTCGCAAAATCCTGAACTCCGAAATCCCGACATGCTGGTCACTTTTCGCAATTTCGGGAGTTGTTGTGTGTTGATGTTTGGACTGGTAGGAAAACATTGGAGAATCCTCCTCTCGATTAGAGGTAGGGAAGTAACAAACCTGTTTACAAGTCGCTTGTATAGTTAATTCTGTGCTGGTGTTATAGGCATCATCGAATAAAAAAATATTGGTAATTTTTACAAGACTTTAAACAACATTGAAGGGAGGAGTATACACTTATTGTATCGTCGAGTAGGAAGTTTCAAGTTGCATAGTAAATACAATCAATGACAGTAAGGTCTCTAACAAACTTTTAGACTCAAGCTTTATAATAGAAGACTTAATTGCTTGAATCTCGAAACTATGCAAGGATAATTGTACAAACAATTTTTTTTTTGTGACAGTTTTTGAGGTACATTACATATGGTATCAGAGAAAAAGTTACAACACTAGGCCTGAACAGGGCCACATTAATTGCTTAGTATATATTTTGATTTATGAAAAAACTAATAAATCTTGTGGATTACAAACATAAAGCTTTTCTGTTTTGTGTTGAATAATGGCAGCTCAAGAAAGTGCAGAAATCAGGATGGAAGGGAATTTGCAGCAAGGGCCTCCTGGAGACCCGAGACAAAACACTGATGGAAGTTCACCCACGGAGGTGTTGGAAACAATGAAGAACCTTATTGTTGAACTACAGGTTTTCAAGGCCGACAATGAAAAATTGAAGAAGGCACAACAGGAACAACAAGAGATAAATGAAGTCCTGTTGCATAGTATAGTAACCAAGAAAATCCCAAAAGATGATAACCATGAGGAAGAGGTCAGCAAAAGGGCCTCCAAGAATTCTAGTGTGAAAACAGAAAAAGGAGACAGTTCGTTTGAAGGGACACCTTCAGCTAAAGACAAAACCATACTAGAAAAAAAAAAGAAAACAAACAGACCACTTTGAAGGAGAATTTAAAAAGATTAAACCAGTTGCTTTTGATGGAGAATCTAGGACAGGAGAAGAAGCCAAGGCATGGTTGTTGGACATCAAAAAATACTTCCAAATCTACAACTATTCCAGCAACATAAAGGTTAGAATGGCCATCTACAATTTGAAGGGGAAGGCCAACATTTGGTGGTAGTACTTGAAATTGGCCAAGGGCCTAAAGGAGAAACAATTAGAATTGTCCGACTTTAAGAAGTATTTCAAGAAACAATACCTTTCTGAAAGCTATTATGAAAGGAAGACGAAAGAATTTTATGAATTACGACTCGGACAAATGACGATGGAGGACCTCATAAATAAATTTATGGAACTATTAAGGTTTGTACCGTACATCTTGGAGGACAAGGTAAAAACCCAACGGTTCTTAAGTTGTTTACCACAGTCTTACCAGGACAGAATTG
The DNA here is from genome assembly GCA_032191745.1 of Picea mariana. NCBI lineage: Eukaryota > Viridiplantae > Streptophyta > Pinopsida > Pinales > Pinaceae > Picea > Picea mariana. The sequence goes on from JASDQU010107854.1 coordinate 44,497, forward strand.
AGTTTGACAACCCCAAATCCTTGAGTGAGGCATTCAGGAAGGCACGAATGTGCTATGACTAGTATAAACAACGGGTATAGTTTCCTAAGACCTGAAAGGATAAGAAGCAATATGGAATGCACCAATGGAAGAAGGGATACCAGCTATCTCCTTATCGAAATGCAGCAAAAATTTTTCCAAGGAAGGATTTTCACTGCAATCATCCGAATATGCAAGGTAGCGGTAAACTGGTAAACCTAGGAACGAAGAAGTTTGGGGACAATTCCCGCGAGCCATTAAAGTGTTGGGAGTGTGTAGAGCCTCATCTAAGGAGGAACTATCCACGTTTAATTGCAGCAAACAACACTGTGGTCCACAATTTGCAGGAAGCCTCGACAGTGGGAGACATGGGCATAAGTCTTCATCGGATAAATGCAGCCATAGATGGTCGACAAGCTGACCACCGGTCCTCGATGGTAGAGATCGAAGGTAAAATCCATGACACTCAAATTTCTGTTTTAATTGACCCTGGAGCTACGTTGAGTTTATTACTCCAGATGTAGTAGAGTTGAATAAACTTAAGAAACAAAAGAACGAAAAATCTTGGCTTGTACAACTAGAAATAGGTGCTAAAAGAAAAGTAATTAACTTTATTTCTGATCTTGAGTTCATCTTAGATGGTCAAAAGATAAGGACCACTCCGAACATCCTACCGCTAGGGTCTTATGATAGGATTATTGGGATCGATTGGTTGAAACAACACAAAGCAGTACTAGATTTTTATACAAATATACTTAGCTATAAAGATAATTTTGGCACTATTAGAACAACCCAAGGCATACAAAAACCTGTATCAGTCAGACAAGTTTCAGCGATGCAACTCAAGAAATGTATTAGAAAGCGATGTCAAGTTTACGCCATCCAAGTGACAAATCTATTAGAAAAATAAGATAATCCCAAGTTAGAAGACTTTGTTGTCCTACTTGAATTCAGAGACATGTTTGTTGATGAGATACTAGAATTACCTCCTAGGAGAGAAATAGATTTCTTCATAGACTTACTACCTAGATCAACCCTTATCTCAAAATCACCCTACCGAATGAGGCTACTAGAACTGACAGAATTAAAAATACAATTACAGGAATTGTTGGACAAGGAGTATATCAAACAAAGTGTCTCGCCATGGGGAGCACCAATCCTCTTTGTGAAAAAGAAAGACGGTACTCTAAGACTATTTACTGATTATAGACAACTGAACAAAGTGACCATTAAGAACAAGTACCCCTTACCCAGGATAAATGACCCGTTCGATCAATTTGGTGGGGCCAATATCTTCTCAAAATTGGATTTACGATCTGGTTATCATCAAGTTAGGATAAAGGACCAAGACATAAACACAACAAATTTTTGAACAAGGTAGAGACACTATGAGTTTGTAGTGATACCTTTCGGACTCACTAATGCACCAACCACATTTATTTGCTTGATGAACAAAATTTTTAGTCAGTTCTTAGACAAATTCGTAGTAGTATTTATCGACGATATTCTGGTCTACTCTAAAATGGAGGAGGAACATGATGAACACTTAAGAATAGTTCTGCAAACACTAAGGAAACAAAAACTATACGCAAAATTCGACAAATGTGATTTTTATCAAAAATAAATACAATATTTAGGACATGTCATTTCCTCGGAAGGTATTGCCGTAGACCCAGAAAACACAAAATCTATTATGGAATGGCTAGTGCCTAAGGATGTGGCATATATCTAGTCATTCATGGGAATCACTGGATATTATCGTAGATTTATAGAAGGGTTCTCTAAAATAGCCTACCTATCACATCATTACAAAAGAAAGGGACCAAGTTTAACTGGTCGCAAAAGTGTCAAGACAATTTTAACAAGTTAAAAGAATTATTGACATCAACGCCCATTTTGAAGGTAGTAGACCTAGATAAAGACTTCACAATATGCGTTGATGCAAGTAAAGAAGGACTAGATGGTGTTCTAACTCAGGAAGGGCACATGATTTTCTATGAGTCTCGAAAATTAAAAGAACACGAGCGAAACTATGTCACTCATGAATTAGAATTGGTAGCAGTAATACATGCCTTAAAAATGTGGCAACACTATATAATGGGCAGAAAATTCTTACTATTGAGAAATAATAGCGGGGTGAAATATTTGTTTAACCAACGAGACCTTAATGCAAGACAAGCAAGGTGGCTAGCCTTCTTGAGAGAATTCGACTTCGAGGTCAGGCATATCAAGGGTAAGGAAAGTAAAGTAGCAGATGCTTTAAGATGCAGAATCCATGGGTTATTTGAGATAAATATCAGCAGGGTAGAAAGTGATCTGGAACAAAGAATAAGAATGACAGGTGTTAACGACGGAAAGTACACTAAGATGATGGCAGAATTTCAAAATAGTATCGCAAACTCAGATAAACCAGATATAAGTATCGACAAGAAGGGACTAATAAGATTTAAAAACAGAGTTTACATACCAGATTCAACAGAGATAAAATTAACTATTTTAGATGAAGTGCATAAGAAACTGTATTCTGGCCATCCAGGCTACCGAAAAACAATAACAGCACTCAGAAAAATATTTTACTGGCCTAAGATGAAGGGAAAAATAGCAGAGTACTTGGCTAGGTGCCAAGATTGTCAGCAGGTTAAGGCCGAAAACCAACATCCAGCCGGCCTATTACAACCATTACCAGTACCAGAATGGAAATGGGAGACCATATCACTGGAATTTATAATAGGTTTGCCTAAAACTCAGAAACAAAATGATTCAATCATGGTTGTAATTGATAAACTTAGTAAGTCCACACACTTTATTCTTGTAAAGTCTACTTTTAAAGCTATTAATATTGCTGAAATATTCATGAAAGAAATTTTTAGACTGCATGGTATTCCTAAAATGGTGATTTCAGATAGAGACATAAAATTCACATCCGCTTTTTGGAAGGAATTGTTTGCAGGGTTAAATACTAATTTGAATTTCAATATGAGTTATCATCCACAAATGGATGGACAGACCGAATGGACAAACCAAATCATAGAGGATATGCTATGCATGTATGTAAGAACAAAACCGAACAAGTGGGAAGACTACCTACACTTGGCATAATTTGCATATAACAATGGGTACCAAACTTTGGCTAAGTTGAGCCCTTTCGAAATACTGTACAACAGAAAGTGTACAATTCCAATTAGTTGGGATAACCTGGCTGACAGAATCATGGTTGGACCAGAGATGCTCCAAGAAATGGAAAACATGGTAAGAAAGGTACAATAGAACTTGAAAGAAGCATAGGAAAGATAGAAGAGCTATGTAGATCAAAAAAGAAGACACTTGGAATTTCAAGTGGGAGACCATGTTTACTTGAAGGTCAAAGCCCGAAAAAGCTCGCTGAAGTTAGGGAACTGTGCCAAGATGGCACCCAGGTTTTGTGGGCCCTTCGAGATACTAGCTCGAATTGGACCTGTAGCATATCAACTTACACTCCCAGCTAATCTAAGAATTCATAATGTATTTCATGTTTCTTTGTTGAAAAAGTATATTCATGACCCTACTCATATGATTGATTGGAACTTGGTGTAGATGGAACCCGAAGGCGAGTTCTAGGTGGAACCCCTACACATTCTTGACCTGAGAGAAATAACACTTTGGAACAGAGCCGTCGCTCAGGTAAAGGTGCAATGGAAGCACTTTAGTCCTGAGGAGGCCACTTGGGAATTGGAAGGAGATTTGTGGAAATCTCATCCAATCTTGTTCTAGAAAAGGAACAAACACTGAGGACAGTGTTTTATTGAAGGGGGAAAGGATGTGACATCCCCCAAAAATAAAATATTTTTATTTTTGAAATGTGCTGGAAATTTATTTTCGTTTTTAGCAAATTTGAATCTGGAAAATTTTTTCCATTTATGGCAATTCCGAATTTCGAATTTAATAATTGTAATTAATTATTGTGACTGTTGGGCAGAGATCTGATCTGACTCAACTAACTACTTGACTATGACACTTGTATAAAAATGGAACATTTATATATTAAATGCAGGAGGACAAATGGAACAACCATGTTAAAAATCAGTTGGCCATGACTCCATGATTTGGCCACTGGCAGCCCCTAAAAATCAGGGATTAAGAAATATGTGAAAATCCCTAAGGGAGGGAAAAAGACCTGGGAAAAAGTTGATAAATAGCATATGTGAGGAGGCAGGACGCTGCCAAGTTTGCTGAGGAAAGGATTGTGATTCCTCTTGTTGTTATGAGCACTGCTGAGCAAGTGTGAGGCAAGAGAATAACTGCTGAAAAAATTGGAATATTGCTGAGGAGTCTCCAAGTTCGCCCTCATGGATTCATGGTTAGGCTAGGGGGTGAATCAGGAAAGTACTTTTGGCTACCTTGTTCTACAATTGGGAGGAATGTGGTTGTTCCCTTTGTCTTCCTGCGGATTGGATTTAGATATGTTGATCTAACCCTCTCTATTTTGAATGGCTATGTTTGATTGATGTCATGTATCTGTTGAGTGATTATATCTAATTGCGTTAATGTAAACCTTTCCCTCTCTGTTCTCAAATGTTTTGTGTGTAACTGATACTATGCATCTATTTGTTCTAAATTTGAAATAATTCTTTCAATGGATGACATCTATCGTGGTATTAAAATTACAATCACAGTCTAAATTCTGGAGTGGCCTCTCCCGAAATCTGGAAGTACTAGGCAAGTTTATTTTATATGAGTTGTGTTTAATAAATTCGATCTATCTATAGGTTAGGTTTAATTCTGAAGTCATAATGCTAGGATACTCTGTGTGTTTGAAGAAGACCAATCTGTGTACATATAAATTCAATGTTGTGACTGAAGTATTAAATAGATCTAAATCTGAGCAAATTGGAATTGAGTAATTTTGTGTCAAAAGGAAACAGGTAGATGCATCACTAGAATTAAATTTCTGAACAATCTTTCCCCTTAAAGAGACTTCATGTTTCTTACATTAAGAATTGAAGAGGAACATGAAATAGCAAGAACCTTATGGATCACAGGGATACTCATATAATCACCTGCATACACGTCTTTCACTGTTTTGTATGAATTTTTTTGCATGCACTAACAACATGCACACAAAATACTAGATGTGTATAGAATGACAGAATTCAGAAGGTTAAAGAAATCTGGAAACCCCTTTTTCTTTTATCAGATACTGAAAAATCATGAGAATTGATGCCTCAGAAGATTTTATGCTTTCCTTGTTTTGTTTAAAACCCGTCTACCCTTTTCATAGTTAAAGTCTATGACGAATTTAGAATTTGTGAAACCCCAAAGTGCTAGTCCAACTTTCCATTTTTCTCATTTCAGGAGTTGTTACAGGTGAGGGTTGGGGCATTTGAAATCATGAAACCCCGAACCCCGAAACCCTGAAATGCGGGTCCAACCTTCCCTTTTTCGCATTTCAGAAGTTTGTTTATGTTGATGATTGGACATTGGAACTCACAAAGTTTTGAAACCCGAAATCTCGAAATGTGGGTCCCACCTTCCCTTCTTTTCATTTCAGAAGTTTGTTTATGTTGAGGTTTGGACACTGGAACTCGTGAAGTTCCAAATCCCAAAATCCTGAAATGCGGGCCACACCTTTCCTTTTTTGCATTTCGAAAGTTTGTTTATGTTGAGGTTTGGACACTAGAACTCGCGAAGTTTTGAACCCCAAAATACCGAAATGAGGGTCACACCTTTCCTTTTTTGCATTTTGGAAGTTTGTTTATGTTGATGTTTGGACACTGGAACTCGCAAAGTTTCGAACCCCAAAACCCTGAAGTACGGATCTCACCTTCCCTTTGTTTCACATTTCGAAGGTTTTTATCTGTTGATGTTTGGCTTATGTACTCATGAAATCCCGAACTCTGAAATCCCGAATGGGTAGTCACTTTTCGCGATTTCGGGAGTTGTTGTGTGTTGATGTTGGCTGTTGTACTCACAAAATCTTGAACTCCTAAATCCTGAAATGCTGGTCACTTTTCACGATTTCGGAAATTGTTGTGTGTTGATGTTGGTTGTTGTACTCTCGAAATCTCGAACTCTGAAATCCTGACATGTTGGTCACTTTTCGCGATTTCGGGAGTTGTTGTGTATTGATGTTTGGAATGGTAGGAAAACATTGGAGAATCTTCCTCCCGATTAGAGGTAGGGAAGTAATAGACCTGTATACAAGTCGCTTGTATAATTAATTCTGTGTTGGTGTTATAGGCATCATAAAATAAGAAAATATTGGTAATTTTTACAAGACTTTAAATAACATTGAAGGGAGGAGTATACACTTATTGTATCATCGAGTATGAAGTTTTAAGTTGCATAGTAAAGACAATAAATGACAATAAGGTATCTAACAAACTTTCAGACTCAATCTTTATAATAGAAGACTTAATTGCTTGAATCTCGAAACTATGCAAGGATAATTGTACAAACAATTTTTTTTTGTGACAGTTTTTGAGGTGCATTACAAAACACAGTCAATAATCTAGTTGGTCTGTTTAGAATTCTGAAAACAAATTATGGTTTGTTTAGATATAATCTCTACCCATTTCCCGTACACATCCCACCAATATATCTTTTACCATTGGCTATAAGATACAATTTAAAACACAGTCAGTAATCTAGTCGATCTATTTAGAATTTTGAAAACAAGCATCCATCTTGAATTGATAGCGAGGCATACATAAATATTGGTATGGAGAAAAACCAACAAGAAATTCTAGAATAGAAACTTATAATCGCTACCTTTAATCTCAACGCTAAGGAAAAGAAAGACCCTTGGTTAATCCGTAAACTTGATGTGAGGATATCATCATTCGTCTTACAGATTTATAGGTGATATCTAGGCATGTATACATGACTCTTACACTGAGTTATAATGAGATTAAAACAACGATTTCTGTGCAAAAAGGAAATGAAACGCAAAAGAAATAGTTGAGCCAAAAATCATAATATCGCTATAGTACATTGCACTATCAACTGCCATAATAACATTACTGTCAATAAAAAAAATTACTGCAAATGTTCGCCTAACAATATTTTTGCTTAGACAAAAAAGTAAAAGGCAGTAAAGGCACGGGTGGAATCACTGTCAGTAAAAGGTAAAAATTTAGTAGAGAAATAATGGCTAAAATGTGCAGCCGACCGAGGTATAAATAGAGGGTGATTTCTCAGGGTACATTCACCATTAAAGTAATAATTGCCTATATTTCAAGAAACGCCCTCATGCAATTAAATATACTGTTATAAAAACACAGTAAAAAATAACTTATAAATTTTCATTCGAGTGGGAAAAACGCAAGAAAAAATCATCTTCAATAAATGAAAGTGCAGAGGTAAAATCACAGGCCAGATGGGTCAGAATGCAAGGTAAATTTGCATTAAAACATAATAAAATTGCAAAAAAAAAATTACAGTCAATGTTTCAAATTGCAGAGTGAAAATTCATCATATTTTAAGGAATAAAATTTCAGGGTAAAAGGATAAAAGTAATTTTGTCCATCAAGATGTAGGTAAAAAACAAAGGACATTTCATTAAAAATGCAAAGATTATTTTGTCAAACGCATAGGGTAATAAGAAGATCACAGAAGGAAGAGATAAACAATTGCATAAGTACTCAATCGCAAAAGGCGCAAGGAAATCCCTCATCTAGCCAAGGACAACAATAGAGGTAGATGGATGGGTTCATCCTTCACTTCACCATCCTCGCACAGAAAAGCAGGGCATTGAGATCCATAGGTATTTTAATACTAAGGTGATGACCGTAGATCAAGCTCCTGGCTGACTACTCAGGTGAGGACTGGCGTGCTAGGGACAAAGGTTAACAACTATGAAGGTCACAATCCACATGGAAAGGGGTCAAGACAAGAGGAAAAATGAAGGCCATGGGAGTCAACAATCGTTGAGATAGGCTAAGAAAAATTTCAACCATCAATCTAAACATCCAATCTACTTACATAATCAACATGCAGATTCAATCATAAAAACCTACAACAATCTACCATTCAATGAAGAAAGCGTACCATTTCCTGTTTGCCCACTCTGAAAGACTCCCGCATGCTCTGTGTAGCTCCCACTCATCGACCGTCGAGACTTCACCGGTACCTCCCAGCCAATGCTAGGGGTACTCTTCTTCCCCCTTAGCCCCCCGAGCCGCAAAGGGGCCACACACACACTATCCAGAGATTAGTCTAGCACCCAGCTTGCCTCACAAGGTCGAGCTACCACTCCTCGCGGAGCTAGGTTTCCCAACTCCCACAAGTAAATCAGTCAAGTCGATATTTTTGTAGTGTAATGTTATGCAAACAGAAGATCCC
>JASDQU010107854.1:111282-121365 GCA_032191745.1 Picea mariana
TACTCGAAGACTATGTATCAATTATAGACAACTGAACAAACTGACTATTAAGAACAAATACCCCTTACCAAGGATAAATGATCTATTTGATCAAGTAGGTGGGTCCAAGATCTTTTCAAAGTTGGATTTACAATCTGATTATCATCAAGTTAGGATAAAGGATGAGGACATAAGAAAAAAAGATTTTCTGACAAGATATGGACACTACGAATTCATAGTCATACCTTTCAGACTCACTAATGCACCAGACTTGTTTATGTGCCTGATGAACAATATTTTTAGTCAATACTTGGACAAGTTCATGGTAGTATTTATCGATGACATTCTATTCTATTCAAGAACAGAAGAAGAACACAATGAACACTTAATGATATTTCTGCAAACATTGAGGAAATACAAACTGTACGCCAAATTTGACAAGTGTGACTTTTATCAAAAAGAAATACAATATCCAGGACATGTAATTTTAGCAGAAGGCACTGTCGTAGATTCAGAAAAGACAAAATCCATTATGGAATGGCTGGTACCTAAGGATGTAGAGGATATACGGTCATTCATGGGAATCATCAGATATTACCACAAGTTTATAGAAGGGTTTTCCAAGATAGCCTACCCTATCACATCCTTACAAAAGAAAGGAACCAAGTTTAATTGGTCAGAGAAGTGTCAAGAAAATTTTAACAAACTAAAGGGATTATTGACAACTACACCCATATTGAAGGTAGCAGACCCAGATAAAGACTTCACCGTATGTGTTGATGCAAGTAAAGAAGGACTAGGTGGTGTGATAACTCAAGAAGGACATGTTATTTGTTATGAGTCTTAGAAATTAAAAGAACACGAGAAAAATTATGTCACTCATGACTTAGAATTGGCAGTAGTAATACAGGCCTTAAAAATGTGGTGACACTACATAATGGGCAGAAAAATTCTACTATTGACGGATAATAGCGGGGTGAAATATATGTTTAGGCAACCATATGTTAATGCAAGAAAAGCAAGATGGTTAGCCTTCTTGAGAGAATTCGACTTCGAGGTCAGACATATCAAGGGTAAGGAAAATAAAGTATAAGAAACTTTAAGAAGAAGAGTCCATGGGTTATTTGAGATAAATATCAACAGGGCAGAAAGTGATTTGGAACAAAGGGTAAGGACAACAGGTATTAACGACGGAAATTACAATAAGATGATGGTAGAATTACAAAACAGTGCTGCAAACTCAGATAAACCAGATCTAAGTATCGATAAAAAGGGACTATTATGATTTAAAAATAGACTTTACATACCATATTCAATAGAGTTAAAATTAACGGTTTTGGACGAAGTGCATAAGAAACCGTATTCTGGCCATCCAGGTTACCAAATTACAATAAAAACACTTAGAAAACTATTTTACTGGCCTAATATGAAGGGTGAAACAATAGAGTACTTGTCTAGGTGCCAATATTTTCAGCAGGTTAAGGCTGAGCACAAGCATCCAGCTGGCCTATTATAGCCATTACCAGTACCAGAATGGAAATGGGAGACCATGTCACTGGACTTTATAACAGGTTTGCCTAAAACTTAGAAACAAAATGATTCTATCATGGTTGTAATCGATAAACTTAGTAAGTCTGCATACTTTATTCCTGTAAAGTCTACTTTTAAAGCTATAAACATTGCTGAAATATTCATGAAAGCAATTTTTAGAGTGCATGGTATTCCTAAAATGGTTATTTCAGATAGAGACGTAAAATTCACATCCACCTTTTGGAAGGAATTGTTTGCAGGGATAAATACTAATTTGAATTTCAGTACGAGTTATCATCCACAAACGGATGGACATACTAAAATGACAAATCAAATCATAGAGGATATGCTCCCCATGTACATAAGAACAAAACCAAGCAAGTGGGAAGACTACCTACACTTGGTAGAATTTGCATATAAAAATGGGTACCAAACTTCGACTAAGTTGAGCCCTTTTGAAATATTGTATGGTAGAAAGTGTATGACTCCAATTAGCTGGGATAACTCAGCTGACAGACTCATGGTTGGACCAGAGATGCTCCAAGAAATGGAGAACATGGTTAGAAAGGTACAACAGAACTTGAATAAAGCACAGGACAGACAAAAGAGCTATGCAGATCAAAAAATAAGACACTTGGAATTTCGAGTGGGAGACCATGTTTATTTGAAGGGAAAAGCCCAAAAGAGCTCATTGAAGTCAGGGAATTGTGCCAAGTTGGCACCCAGGTTTTGTGGGCCCTTCGAGATACTAGCTCCAATTGGACCCATAGCATATCAACTTGCACTTCCAACTAATCTAAGAATTCATAATGTATTTCATGTTTCATTGCTGAAAAAGTATATTCATGACCCTACTCATAGGATTGATTGGAACTTGGTGCAGATGGAACCCAAAGGCAAGTTCTAGGTGGAACCCCTATGCATTCTGGACCAAAGAGAAATAGCACTTCGAAATAGAGTCGTTGCTCAGGTAAAGGTGCAATGGAAGCACTTTAATCCTGAGGAGGCCACTTGGGAGTTGGAGGGAGATTTGCGGAAATCTCATTCAATCCTATTCCAAGAAAGGAACGAACACTGAGGATAGTGTTTTATTGAAGGGGGAAAGGATGTGACATCCCCAAAAATAAAATATTTTTGAAATTTAAAATTGCTGGAAATTTATTATGTTTTTAGTAAATTTGAATTTGGAAAATTTTTTCCATTTATGGTAATTCCAAATTTCGAATTTGGTAATTGTAATTAATTATTTTGACTTTTGGAAAAAGACCTAATTTGACCCAACTAACTATCTGACAATGAAAATTGTATGGAAACAAAATATTTTATACTGATTGCAGGAGGACAAATGGAACAACCATGTTAAATTTAGCTAACCATGAGTCCATGAGTGGGAAACATGTTGGAACTACCACTGGGTTGATTATTACAAGTGGAAAATCAATGATTTGGCCATTGGTAGCCCCTGAAAATTAATGATTTAGAAAGTTGTGAAAATTCCCAATGGAGGGAAAAGACCTAGGCAAATGATAAATATCATATGAGAGGAGGAAGGACACTGCCAAGTATGTTGGGAAAGGAGACTTTTGATTTACTTGCTATTATGAACACTGCTTGAGTGTGAGGCAAGGGAAAATTGCTGGAGCTGTAGGACATTGCTAAAGAGAATATTTTCCAATTTCACCCTCATGGATTCATGGTCAGGCTAAGGGGTGAATCGAGCAAGTAGTTTGGTTGCCTTGTTCTATGGTTGGTAGGAACGTGGTTGTTCCCTTTGTCTTTCAGCGTATTATTTCAGATATGTTATTTATGTCCCTTCTCTGGATGAATGTTAAATTTTTACATACTTGATAGAATGTATGTATTAGAAATAATATTAAGGACGAAAGATTGAATGCATCCTATTGCAAACTTAGGAATTGCTAGAGTGTCTCTCTACTAGCTCAGAATGGATTATCTTTACGACATCTCATTACTATTATGAATACTAGTTCCCGAAAGTATACTAGCTGGAAGGATATGACTACTCAATTCTTAAAGAAGATTTGTGTTGTGGTTTGGATTAGTACTGTAGTAAGTTAAAGCGTCGTATTTGAAAACCCCACAAGTAAATTGTGATGCAGATTTGAGTTTACCTACATATTGAATGCAAATCGAAAACTGCATAGTGTGTGTGTATATATATATATATATATATATATATATATATATATGTATGTATGAACATTTCTGATATATAAAGGCATGCACCGTAGTAGAGTAATTTAACTAAGATTTCTTCCATGTACCAGCTAAACTGTCATGATTTGTTTTTTAGAGATAGCCCTAATCGCAAGTGTCTAAGATATATATATGTATATTTAAATTACAGAAGTTACCTTGCGAATACCAAGAATTATTATAGACCATATACAACATTTACACATCTTTATATCAACCAGTGTTTAATGAAAAGTTATAGGTTGAAATGTTGAAAATTTATTGGAGTGAATCGAATTAACACATTTTAATTACTAGAACTAATCACGAGAGGCGCAAAGGCCCAAGGAAGAAGGGACATCCTGAAACTTAAAACATACCCCTGAGTAAATTCCTAACTATGTAAATAACAATACAATCACCTAAAAGTTCAAAGGGAAAGTCTTTAACACAAGTACACTAAGTGCAAATTGAATTCATATACCATCATGCGATCTGGAGTCAACTATAAACAAGAAACACATATAGCCGGGAATAGCCGAGTATCTTTTCATTTTTGAAAATCCTTTCGAGGAAGTAGCCAATATGGAACTAGTATATTAAACCAATAAAATAACCAATATGCCATTACAAGTAGGTGGAAGGGAAACCCTGTAATTCGTTTTAAAAATAGTATTACATATCTCATTCGGAATTGAAACAAATGAACATCCCATATGGTGTTTTACTTCCAACGATAGAATTTTCCATCACAAAATGGTTTACCCTTAATCAACGGTGTTGAAACCATGACTTAATCTCCATGTCAGAGTTTTGGATACTAGGAGTTGGAGGTGTCAAGGACACTCATGACAAGAATGATGAAATTGCAAAATGCGAAAGATCAGAGCATGTCAAAGACTCCATTTTAGATTTTCATAGACCGGGAAATCAAATATCAAAGGAACTTTAACCTTTGAAGTAATGAACCTCGAAATCCTGAAATAGACACATCAACAAACCATGTCAGCTAATGACATGTGGCACAATTCAGACAATGATAAGTGTCAAGCTAATTCAACATTTCAGGCACATGTAAGTCATGAATCAGAGTAACACGTGGCAACTATTCAACACGTGTCAATCCACGTGTGACGTCAGCAGGTTTACATCACATCAGAATATTCTATTTTGGAGTTTTACATAGCAAGAAGAAACTCCACCATCATGAAGTCTTGAACTCCGAACTACCGAAAGGGACTATTGTGAGTCTCGAAAACCCAAAATGAAAAACTCTGAAATCTCCTCAACCATCCATCTTAGTGGGTTATGTGAACCGTAAGATCACTTCGGAGATTTTTTTATCATGAATTTTATAATGTTGGAGTCACAATGACTCGAAGGGAAAAACGTCGAAATCATGTCAGTTGTTCGATTAAGAAAAGAAGGGATCATATTATGAAATTTTGTGGACCATTGATCTATCTCCATTTCGGGGATAACGACTTGCCAAAATGCCAAAATGTGAAAGGCATTTTGATTAGGTCCATGGTCATAGCTAGTGGGCATATGGAATAAGCGTGAGACCTAGTACTTGTAATCCAACGGTGTAGGTGAATTTGAATATGATCGGAGGATTATGAAATATTAGTACTCTAAGTTTAACCGGAAGGCCTTACCTAACCACTATCCTGTATCCGGATATTTAAAAAAAAAAAAAAACTATAGGGATCTGTTTATATTTAAATTTTTTACAGAGGAGTATAGACTAATACTCTACTTTTACCTAAGTCTATTTGGTCATTTTGATCATGTGATTATGTGTATGGAATAATGCATGAGGCCTAGGCTATCAACCCCCAAAGTCGTTTGTATTGTAAACATATGGTAATGGGTTATTTGTAGGGTCTAATGCATAAAGATTTGGCCATAAATTCCCAAATTCATTTGTGTTGTTAAGACTATGGGAATGGTTATAGGTACAAACAAATAGGAAAGTAATTATATTTACAGGAATTGAAATAAACATTGAAATGAGGATTAAACACTTATCGTCAATCAGAAAAATTTAAGTTGAATGGTAATGATAGTCGATGACAGTAAGGACTCTTGCAAACTTTCAAGATCAATATTTATAACGGAAAGCTTACTTTCTTGAATCTCGAACTATTCAAGGATATTTATACAAACATATATTTATTTATTTTTCAGATAGTTTTTGAGGTATATTACATTAGCAGTAATAATTTGTGGTAGGAGATCGTTAAAAATGGAATTGACTGCATTAAATGGCTCGRAAGGACATTAATTATGACTGGGCATATGGCATTAAATCTCATTAAGACCATATGGTAGCAAATCTCATTGAATGTATATGGCTCTAATTTCCCATTGAACGTATATGGCTTTAACGACATTGTCACTTCTTAGCAGATTCTTTTTAAGGTTAATATACAGTTGTCATTTTGGTACGGTTAGTGTAGATAGACTGCATGTTCTAATGTAATGTGTTAATAAGTATTTCATTATAGATTTATGCATTGATATGGTAAATGTTGTTATATGATGTCAATTGCTAGTTAGATTACAATTTGGAATTAATTTAGAATTTCCCTTTTAGATAGTAACTAATGATAAAATTAGATTTGTATTCAACATTAATTAGATGGTAATTATTGACTGGTTAAACTTGATAAAAGGTTTGGGTGGTTGACGAAGTTGTGTATTGGCTTGTGTCTTCCCTGGTAGTCATCCTCTAATGTCTCGTCGAACTATTGTTGGGGTTGGGTGTGGTTTTCTTATCAATATTCGGCTCCTAGCACATTGGATTTATCTAGAGTCCTTGGTCTATATAGGATGTGTGGTGCCAATCTTATTGATGCATCTATCACCTGGGGATGACATGATTCCTACTGATGGGATCATGGCGCGCCCTATTGGATAGAGAAAAAAGAGAACTTGGCCGAAGTCGGTGCATTTTGTGTGAGTGTTGTTGAGCGTTGTAAGTTGCATTTGGCACATGGGTGGAACGCCTTCATGCGTTTGGTTTGCGCACCTTGAGGTTCTAGTAATGTTCATATTTGTTCGTTGTGTCAGGAGGGGGATGTTGTCCCTTAGCTTGTAGGCGTGTCTTGTTTGTGTCGGGCGGGTAGTCGTTCCTCCTTGTTGTTCTACACATGTTTCTCCCAGTTGCCCTTGTGCTTGTGCGTGGATTCATAGTTTCATGTTGCCTAGAATACGTTCTTGAGTTCATCATCAGTGGTGTAGTTAACTGTTTTCATCACCTTCTTGCCTCTTAACCCAAAAAAAAAAAAAAAAAAAAAAATTGCACTTATGCTTTTCCCGTAGTCGTAACGATGGGGTCATTACAAAGTATATATGTTAATATGTGTTATTGTTTTTTAATGTTATAGATGTCTAAAATGTATTTGGTGGAAAATATGTTTACATTATATTTGGTGGGAAAGAGTATGTTGGAGGATGAGACTTAACTCTTTTGGTATGTATGTCAAATTTTTTTTAATCACAATTTTTGAATTCTGTTTTATTTTGCATGTTTGAATTGTAAATTTTTAATTTTTGAATTTAGGTTTCTTTTGCAGGTATGAAGTGATCTATCTTAATGTGATGGCTTAGAGTCTAGAATTTTGGAGTTAAATGTCTTAGTTTTTGTTATCATCCTAAAATGGATGTGGAACCTATGTATTTGGCGATGTAACTATTTACACTTTGATTATAGTATATATCTATCTATCTATCTATCTCTCTATCTATATATATATATATATATATATTTGATATTTTTGGAATTCAAAATATCAATTTATTATCTCATATTTGATTTCTCTTATATTGTTAAATATGATACTGTTAATTTATTTTAATTTCTCAAAATATCAATTTATTGTCTCATATTTGATTTCTCAAAAGTTTAATTTATGTTTTATGATATTGTTTTATAGGATTTTTTCAATGAGAGTTTCACTATGAAGCTTATGAAGCTTATAATATTTTTTTCTTATTTTAGTAATATTGATTTTCTTCTTTAAGCTAGCTATAACATAAATATGGTTTTCATATTCTAACTTTGTCTTTATGGGACATTAATTTTGTGTTTTCTCCATTTCTTCATTGCACCACTATTTATGTTCCATAAATGGTAGGCTTGTGGCGTTTCCATTTCACCAATAGAGATCTCTATCAAATTAAAATGATGAGAGTCTTTATGTTTACTATATCAAGGTTGAAATAAAATCGCTTTGTTGTTAATTTGTTAAACACCATTACTAATGTAATAATAACTTTGTTTTGGTTTGGTTCAATACTTGGATTGATAGATTGTGCTGGTCTGACCAATGTTCAAAGGTGTCTGCACTAAGTTGATGGAAAAAAAGTGGAAAAGTTGTTAGTTTTAAACTAATGTTTTGTATATTCTCGTTCTTACAATGCATTAAATTAAGTATCAAACTCTTAAATACTTTCCTACTATGTATTAGTTTAAATTCTTCCTTTTATGTTCATTATGGACTGTTAAAAAACGCATGAGAAAATTCAACATATTTCATTGTGGACTATTCTTGGGCCTATGGGGACTGATTAAATTCAACATATTTCATTGTGGAATGATAAAATTCAACACAAAGATGAACTCTTGGGCCTATGGGGACTATTATTACTCCCTTCCTACTTTTCCATAAAAAAATTGATGGTTACGGGAGATTCCAAGCTCATTATCGTCTGGATAGATTTCAAATCCAACCTGAACCTGATATATTTGAACAACTAGAAAGACAAGATCAAAAGATTAAATAATATATTTGAATTTATCAAATTTATGCTCGTACATAGACAATTCAACAAAGTAGTAGACAACCTCTTCAAAAAGGCACTCAAAGGAAATTCTGGTTGGCTCTTTTATGAAGAAATTGTTGATGGAACTGTTGTATGTACATAAAAATTTTACATTTTCTAGCCCGGATCTTTACAAATGTCCCTTTTTTGAATAATTTTTTATAAGATACTAGATGGATTTTTATAAATTTACTACAGTGTAAAAATGTGGAAGGAAGGAAAGATTACACATCTTTTTTTATCACCACTTTCTATCCATATGTAACAAAAAGTTTCATTTGATTCTAATAGAATAACAATGAAACTATTTTTTTTTGCGTGAAAAAAAAGAGAAAGAATTAAGAAAATTAGTGTAACATGCTAGAAGATATAGAAAGAAAGAATCACTTGAACAAATGGAAGAATAAATAAATCCACTATAAATATTACAAAGTAAGAGAGACACACACAAGGGGATCTACACACACTTGAATTCGAACCTAGGACATTTACATGGTCTTTATCATTTCGATATTTTCAAAGAGACATGGTCTCACATTTACATCAAAATCTCAATTTACATAAACATCTCAATGAAAGGTTTTAA
Source organism: Picea mariana (assembly GCA_032191745.1). NCBI lineage: Eukaryota > Viridiplantae > Streptophyta > Pinopsida > Pinales > Pinaceae > Picea > Picea mariana. The sequence continues at coordinate 120,404 of JASDQU010107854.1, forward strand.
TGGTCTTTGAATTCACCTTCTTTCTCATACGAGCAATTGTAATAAAACTACAAATATGATAACATTAACTAAGAAAAGCACAAGAGATAGAAGAGATATAGAGATCACTCATTTAATATTTTACTTGCACTATCTTAATTTATATAAAATATTGGATGAAATAATTTCAATATACTATTTTCTTGATTTAAAAAAAAAAATCATCAAATTTTATAGTTTCTTATGAAATTTCACAATGAAATATTCAAGAAAATGTGAAACAAAAATTATAGTTTTTCACTTAGAATTTAAATTTTGCTTGATTTGGAAAAATGGTTGAAAATAGTCAAAACAATTCATCAAATTTAATATAACTAAGAGATATTCATTAAAATTTGTATTGATATTAAAATTTATCAGAATGTACATGTGTCACTTGTTTAAAAAATCATAATGGTATTCCATCTTCAATTATTCATTCATGATCGACTTTGGACATTTTCCATTTTCTAGCTTTTTTTTTATTGAACGTCTATTAACTTTATGCGCATTGCACATACTAAATGACTATATTGACAACTTGTGACATATGACTGATAGTCTTGAAAGTGAACGTGAGTATCAGTTTGATGGGTTTCTTGAAAAAAATATCATTTCAATACAATGGATCCTCTTTCATATATAAAATCGTTATCGTCAAAATATTCTAATAGACTCATCTTTTGTTCTTTGCATCACATCAAATAATATTTCACATTTTCAGTGTTGTATATAGGTGCAACCATGGAAAAGACATCTCTTGCAAATATTTGGATATATTAGACAACAAATAGTTCGTGTTAGATTGTCACACAAGTACATCTACAAGTTATTTTTAAAAATTTAAACATAAAAATTACCTTCTCTAACAAGATCAAAAACTCTATCGCCATCAACTGACACTATAGTTTCATTTTATTCCATCCCCTCTAATCTTGCAAGTG
>JASDQU010107854.1:144796-157541 GCA_032191745.1 Picea mariana
ATGTCCAACCTGTCACTATCACCAATACTCAACTAAATCCTCTCACATGAATCATATACCAAGAACACCTCTCAACTAGATTTCCAACATCACCAACACATGCCTCCACCAATCATGTACCAAGATCACCAACATACCATCACAAGATATGTGTCTCAACCATGTACCAAAGCATGTACCAAACCATCAACCTGTACCATATCAAGTACCAACCATGTACCACAACAAGTGCATCAAACATGCATCGACACATGTACCATGAACTCAACCATAAACCATGTAAATAAACACCATACCAAGTACCAATCATGTACCATACCATGTGCCAACCATGCACATCAATTATGTACATCAACCATGTACATCAACACCTATACCATACAATGTGACAATACCTTGTACCGTGAAGTGTACCTCAACCAAATACAATCTCAATCATCCCATAAACCATGTACCACAATATATACCAAGAAGGTACTATCAATGGTGTACCTCAACCATGTATCAATATCACCAAGATATGTATCTCAAACATGTGATAACATCACCATACCAAACCAGATATCAAGATAGAAAATAATTCACTTCTAACAATGTATCACATCATCATCAAGGTGTACCATATCACATACCATCACCACCATGCCTTAAGCATGTAACATACCATAACCAAGAATAAGAAATATTCGCATAAGCATAGCTATAACCTATAGATGACCTATTGTACGGTAATACTAACATGTAACTCTTCCATAGACTTCAACAGCCTAGTACCAACATCTATACCAAAATTACCTTAGCCTCATGGGACTAAGACTCCCTATCACATGGTTCCTTGCATGACATGTATTGTGCAACCCACGGGGATGCCTCGCATGACACACTCAAGCTGACCTGTGAGGGCCTACTAAATTAGGGTTACAGAAAAATCCTATCACTCTACAGCTCCAAATCTTTCACTCTTTCTTCGCACTTTCTTTGTTGCCTCATACTTGACATTAAATCTACCAATAGACCAAAGTATTAGACCATAACATTCTCACAAGATAGATATTCAATGTTAGTGTTTATGTCCTTATGAAAGACTCCTTCAGGTGCTTATATACATTTTCATAGTAGCCTCTTTCCTTAATCTTAGGGATTCTAGTAATTTCTTTGTCACAACTACTTTACCCTTTCAATAATGACTTATAACCAATTTGGGGCTTCTTGACCATTCTTCGTGGCTTCAAACTTCACAAGGCCATAACTCCTCAACTGTGAGGAACCATGTGGCATACCACCTATCACCAAAAATGGCATGATGATTATTATCCATCTATGAGTGTCTTACCTACATTTACATTGTCCTTCATTTCCATATTACTCAACCAACTTTGGGTCACATAACCACACCTCTAGGGATACATGTAGAATTCATCAGATGCACCTATCACATCTGTTGACATCAACCACTCTTGTTGAAATCAATGACAACTAACTCACCATCAATATAAACCACATATCTAGGGATTCCAGACTTCTCTAAGGGTTGACATAAATCTCCAAGGGTTGAAATCAATTACAACCAACTTTTCAAACCAACTATCCAACATTTTCTAGATCCTTTTTTGAGTTTTCTCACAAAATGTGTGTCCTCTACATCTAGTTCATTGCTGAATTTATCGCTCAATTCATGTTTTTCGTTCTTTGTCTCCTTTGAGGCTTTGAAGGATGATTATTTATTTGATAGATTTTATTTCTCTGTCCTCCTTTCATATGTCATGAGGATCCCATGCAATTCATCCATTGTTAATGAATCAAGATCCTTTATTTCTTCAATGGTGGAAAATTTGGCATAAAATATTAAGGGGAGTGACCTTAAAACCTTTTGTACAATCATGGGTTCTTCAAAATTTTCACCAATTCCTATGATGGTGTTGAAAACTTCATCCACACAGAGGAGATATGATGCAACATTTTCTTCGTCGTTCATTTTTTAGAGTCTCGAATTATCTTCTATGAGTCTGGAGCTTTTCCTTCTTAACCTTGTCATTACTTTCACAAATATTTTGAAGCTTGTCCCAAATTTATTTTTCCAATCCACAATGCACCACCTTAACAAAATCATATTCTTATAGAACACACAAGATGGCATATGTGGCTTTTGCATTATTTTCACTAGGCTTCTTCCCAATCGCACCTATTGGTGTAGTTTTGGGGGATGTTTAATCAGTCACGAATGATTGCAAAATAACAAAAATAAGAGACATTAAATAGTTTTTCATCCTTATGCTCCAAAATGCATAGTTTGTTTCATCAAACAAGGGAGCCTTGTTTGTGGAGAAACCTTCTTGACTAGCCATGTGTTCTTAAGATATCTACCTTCCAATGGTTATACTATTTATGAAGGAAGTCACTCTGATTCCAATCGTTGATCACACACATGTAACATCCCTGAACAACCACACCAAGGCATGCTACACCAAATAACACTTTCATTCTCTCTCTGCAGAAAATATTGTAACATACTCAGCATCCAATTGAGTTATGCCACATAATTTTTTCGAACTGCATGCAATTAAAATATATACACACAGAACTCTTGCAAAACATTATATAGAAAATGTAAAACGACAAATACATCTCGTAAATGCACAGATTCATACTGAAATAAAAGTAAATATATGAATGAAACATATACAAGCAATACCCATAAATATAAAGATGGATATAACCATGCATAAGATAAACCCATAAAAATACACACGTAAATAACAATGCAACATGTAGTTTTATCACACAATTGACACTTATATTGATAAGAATAACACCAACTACGTGGATACCTGCCACGAACCTCCCAGCCTTAGACCACACTACTCATCACTCTCAACAGTGGGTCACCCCCGAGCTAGGACTAAACTCCACCCATGTAAAGGGATTCCTAACCAGGCTAATGAATCATGGACAACAAGAAATATTTTTTCACAGGTGCCTACTCAAACTAACAGCCTACAATCCCTCATTCCCCACATGCCTGTCCCACCCCAAGAAGTGTGCCCCTTCTCTACAAAACAGTCCTTCAGTTGCCCCACTTCCTTTCTAGGCTTCAGCAATAGGTCGGACAGGAAGTCTTAGAGCCCTGTAGCTGCAGTTTAGCACCTTGAGGAAATCAATTCCCAATAAGTCTCTCACCTAGAGAGGAATTGTTCACGGACCTGAAAACCCTCCTATTTAATGTCCCATGGGCCTGACAACCTGCTTCTTCAGTCCATCTCCCAAGCTAACCAACTACACAACAAGTATGGTTGTGGATCCAAGTTTAGGTACACTGACATGAAGGTACGAAAGATAGATGACTGAGTGAGTGAGTTATCATGGAACAATGTATGAATGATGGAAAGAATGATGGGAAGAATCCTCGAAAATGAACTAAGTCCAAACAATATGTGTGCATGCCCCTAACTTGACACTTTTCATGTTGGGAGCTATTTTGGCCCACTTGTCCCCATTTTTAGAACTTAGGATAAAATAATTATCCATACTTTATATTTAATATATATTAATATAATATTACTTTTTGTCTTAAGCTCCCTAGTTTAGCCCTTGTCCTTAACTTTTATCCCCCATCCTTTCCCTAACTAGTGGATTTTAGTCCCCCATCCTCTTTTATCGTGGTTGGTCTGTGTGCAATGATGTATTTTATATTAATTATGAGATATATACAAAAATAGGCTCGCTAGCCTTTAACATCTAGGCTCTCTGGCCTGATCAAAACATAAGCAACATAGCTTATAATAACTGGTTCATGAGCCTATAAAACACATCATATACATAAAGGCTCCCTGGCCTCAAAATCACACGCACTTAAGTTACCGCGTGGGGTATCCATGAATGTGCACACTTCATCATTTTACTGTGTAGTACATGCACGCACTATGCCATGAAAGGTGCATACAAAAATGATATCAAGCATCTCACCAGATTAAGTACATTTTCATTTAGATTTACAATTGGGTTCGGCCTAGGGATATTACAATGCCCTCCCCTTATTTATGCACTTTCCTTAGTGGATCATGTACACATATACAAAAAAAAATTCAAAACTCCTCAAAAAGATGTGGGTATTATGCCCGCATTGCATCCCCATACTCCCAAGTAGCATCCTTAGGACTGTACCATCTCCATTGGACCTTTACAAGCCCTATAGATCGATTCCATAGCTGTTTGATTTTACAGTCCAGAATGTGTACCAGATGCACTTGGAAATCACCTTCTTGCTCCACCTGAATCACATTCCAATCAATAACATAATTAACATCAGGTATATATTTCTTTAGCAATGATACATGGAATACATTATGAAGAGACATAGATGCAGGAAATGAAATCATATAAGCTACTGGACCAATCCTCTCTATGATTTCAAATGACCCACAATAGTGAGTTGCCAACTTTGAACAATTTCTCAACTTCATGGAAATTTTGTTGGCTTTCACTTTTAAGAATACACGGTCCCCCACTTTAAATTCCTTGTGATTTCTTCCCTTATCAGAATAGATTTTTTACCTATCTTGGGCAACCTTTAAATTTTGTTTTATTTTTATCAATTGATCCTCCATTTTCCTGAGCAAATCTGGCCCAACCATTGCTCTACCTGTTGGTTTACCCTAGCTTACTAGTGTTTTTCACTTTCTTCCATAAAGTGTCTCAAATGGGATCATCTTTAGAGATGTTTGGTACCCATTGTTATAAGAAAACTCTACCAAGTGTAGGTAGTCTTCCCATTTTAATGGTTTATCCATCACATACATCCTCAACATATCCTCAATCACTTGATTCACCCTCTTTGTTTGTCCATCTAATTCTGGATGATAAGTTGTACTAAAATTCAAATTTGTTCCAAATCCATTAAATAATCTTTTCCAAAATTTTGAGGTAAATTTTGGATCTCTGTCAGACACAATTGTCTTGGGTATGCCATGTAATATAGCAATTTCCATTATATAAACATCAGCAATGTTGGCTTCCTTGTGAGTGAGCTTAACTGGAATAAAATGGGCAGCTTTAGTAAGCTTATCCACTACTACCATGATAGAATCAGATTTTTTGTTGGTTCTGGGAAGTTTGGTGATGAAATCCATTGTTACAACTTCACATTTCCACTTAGGAATGGGTAATGGGTGTAGAAAATTAGTTGGGCGTCTATTTTTAGCCTTTACCTTTTGACATTCCAAACATTTGGCAATAAAATCTGTAACTTCTTTCTTCATGCCTGGCCAATAATATTGGCCCTTGACAGCTACAATAGTTTTCTGACAACCTGGGTGCCCAACATAAGGTACATTATGCATTTCTCTCAATATCATATTTTTCAATCCCTAAGAATTTGGTACATAAATTATGCCTCTGTACATGAGAATTGCATCATTCTCTAGCTTGTAGTCTTCAATTTTTTGCTACAAATTACCTTGTTGTAATTTTGCCACTAATTCCTTGTATTGCAAATCTAGTTTTGCAGCCTCTATAATTATGTGTTTCAAATATTATTGGTACATGCTAATGGTTGTACCATGAATTTAATGCACTCTTTTGTTGAGTGCATCATCCACTTTGTTCTCTTTCCCCTTGATATGCTTTATATCAAAGTCATATTCACTTAGAAATTCTAACGATCTGCTTTTCCTAGCATTTAGAGTTGGCTGATCAAATAAATATTTCATACCATTATGGTATGTTCTTAGCTCAAACATTTTCCCCATGAGGTAGTGTCTCCATTTCTTCAAGGAATGCACTATGGCTACCAACTAGAATTTATGAGTGGCATAGTGTATTTCATGCTCCTTTAACTTCCTTGATTCATAACATATAAAAAACCCATTTTGACTGAGGACTCCACAAAGTCCTTTTTTACTTGCATTTGTGCATACAATGAAGTCTTCATGTGGGTCTACAATCCTTAGTATTAGAGAACTTGTTAATAATTGTTTCAAGTGTTGGAAACTGTTTTCACAATCCAATGTCCACTGAAACTTCACACCCTTGTTTTGTAAGGAAGTGATTGGGTGTGCAATCTTTGAGAATACTTCAATAAATCTCCTATAGTAGCCTGTAATGCCCATGAATGATCTGACCTCTATCACATTCTTTGGCGCTGACCATTCTCTAATGGCTTCTATTTTCCCAGGATCGACTGCTATCCCATCCTTTGAAATGATATGTCCCAAATAATGAATTTGTTTCTGATAAAATTAGCACTTGCTCAATTTGGCATACAACTGATGCTCCCTTAATACTTGCAACACCATCCTCAAATGATGCTCATGCTCTTCTTATGACTTAGAATATATAAGAATGTCATCCAAAAAGACAATGACAAACTTGTCTAAATATTCTTGGAAAACACCATTCATTAAGCACATGAAAACAGCTGGTACATTTGACAACCCAAATGGCACCACTGTGAATGCATAATGACAATACCTTGTCCTAAAGGTGGTCTTGATGATATCTTCCTATTTAATCATTATTTAATGGTATCCTGACCTGAGATCTATCTTTCAAAATATTTTTGCATCCTTCAATTGATCAAAGAGATCATCAATCCTTGATAGAGGATACTTGTTCTTTACAGTCACTTTATTCAACTGTCTGAAATCAATGCACAATCTTAATGTCCCATCTTTCTTCTTCATGAAAAATATTGGGGCACCCCAAGGTGACACACTTGGGTGTACATACCCCTTCTTCATAGGTTCTTCAAGCTGCATTTGCAACTCCTTTAGCTCTAGTGTACTCATTATGTAAGGAGTCTTTGACACTGGAGCTTCTCCAGGAATTAAATTTATAGAGAAATCAATATATCTCTTTGGGGGTAGTCCCGGTGTTATAGAGAAATCCCCTTGTAGACAAGTTCATTCTCTATTAGACTCTATACTCCTAATACCAAGATAGAAAGGGTGCGAACATTGGTCACTGACATCCTTTTAAATCTAGCTAAACTAATATATAGAGAAGAGGAAGAAAGGCGTACCTTTTTAACGATGTTCATCCTCACATAGTTTGAGTTGATATTTGATCCCCAAACTCCTTGATAAGTCCTTCAAACCAAAAAAGGACACAACAAGCTTCCCATTCTACTAAGATTAGCTTGAAACCAGATCTATCTAATAGAAACAAGTTCATGTAGAATAAACACAACCTTGAAAGAAGCAGGCCAAGCACATATGTATATTAATGAGAACAATAGAGAATACTTACAGACCTTTCATGAAGGTGCATCAGCCTCTCCAAGCTCTCCTTTTCCAACCCTTTTCTCAAGTAATCCACACACAAACTGATTATTCTTCAATGATATCTCCCTTATGAGATCATAAGTTTGATGCCTTCAATGTCTCTTAATACCATTTCTCATGAGATCATAAGTTAGGTATCTCTCAAACTCCATATCCTTTTACCATGATAAGGACTCCTTATATAAGCTTGGAGAGACCCAACCACCTTAGAGATTCTTGTGATAGGTTGAGGATATTTCTCCTTCATTTTTGGATCCTCCCTAAGATCCATCCTTGACCTCAGATTTGAATTCAACCGATTTCCAAGATGAAGGGGATGTTTCCCTGATTTTTCTCAACAACCCAAAATTTTCTCAAACAAGTCAACGCTCCCCCAAAAGGGTGCATAGAGTGTTGCTATGCTCCCCCAAAAGAGGGTATAGAGAGATGGCACTCCCTAACAGTGTATAGGGGAGTGCTTCCCAAAATTCCTTCGAAAAAACCCAATGCTCCCCCAGAATGGTGTCCTGAGTGTTGCAATGCTCCCCCAAAGAGGGGTAGGGAGCATTGGCACTCCCTGACAGTGGGTAGGGGAGTGTTTCCATTCAAAAATCATTTTTAAGTGGTCTTTTCTGTGGTAAAACCTTTGTACTCTTTTTCATGTGATTTATCCTTCTTAAGCTAGTCTTTGAAGGTGTCTTAAGTGTCCCTATGATTTCGTTAGAGACATGACATAAGAGAGATGAAAGTATGATGTTTGTGACACTTGAAGTCAAGATGCGACACTTGCAACACTTGTAATGATGATAATAGCTCATCATTGAAGTGATTAATTTTGATGTGTAATATATTTCCCCCTAAAGTGCGAAGTTAGAAGATAGAAACTGATGACTGAAGTACTTTGTAGAATTTTTCGAGCAAGGGTATGGACTTAGAGAACCTGGTAGAAGCTACACACAACCATCAAACAAATATTATGACATGTTTCAAACCCAAGGAAGACATACCTATGCTTGGGTGATAAAGACTTGCAAGGTATGGCCACCATAAGATACACTACAGATCCATAATTATATTAACAAAGAGTATAGCCACCAAAGATACAATGTGGATCTATACTTCCATGACATGAACTGATCGTAGCCATGAAAAATACATAGTGGATCTAAGAGACGACAAGACATAGCCAAAGACCAATACAAAGTGGATCTATGAGACAGTATATGTGTCAATATTCAAGAGAAACTCTGTCACAACCTGGGCAAGTACATATCAGAGTGATCACTCAACCGAGGGTCTTCTTATCGATCCTGATGAGGTATGAATATAACCATGTGAATAGATGTCATGATTTTGAACATGGAATAAACCACTTGATTACCGGTCAATGATGTAAACCATTAACAAGCACAAGGGAAATCACCATTGATGTCAATGATTCCCTAGGTACCCTAGTACATTCTAGCGAATGCGAATAGACAAACTGAAGTCAAACATTAGTGGAATCACCCGATCAGGGGTCAATGATTTAAACCCATTATCGGAAGCGAGGAGGCCTACCATTGAGGCATGCAGGTCCTAAGGTACTAACTGGTTTCTAAGTCTATCTCTCAGATAATGTGTTGAAGTTGATAAGAACAAAATATTCGCAGGAGGGCCTTGATGTATCCCCCATCAATGACATGAAGGTGACACGAAGATGTAAATTGGTAGATCAAATGAACATGGAATAACAAGGGTATTGAAACAAGAAATTTGTGACACTTCCATTGAACACTGAGGCACGATAGTAGAAACATGACATGGACCAACACACGATGATGTAGTGGATACTTTGACTTTCATCGGGTGACCCAAAGGAGTAAAGAAACTCAAAGGATTGGTTTAGTGTAAAGGTTCAGAAGATTAAAATGTGTGCAAAAACAAAGTGTCGTGTTCAAGGGAGACCGTAAGAGTGACTGGTGATGTTTTCAAAAATTGCTTGGCTTGCTTCCTACAATTTTTTCCCCATCCAGATAGACGAGTACCTCTTTTTGATTTAACGAGCTCAAGGAGGGTAACACATGCTCAATATAACTCACCTTTGGTAATTCCCTCTTCCTTTGTTTAACGAACTGGAGGAAGTAAGGGTTCAGTCCCATATGGGCCCTTCAATGTATGATTGTTTAACAAATCTAGAGAAGGTAAACTCGGTTATTTTTCATGTTTAGAGAGTTTGAAAAGAACTTAAAGACGACTCCAATGGTTGTCATTTTTCATAATGTTAGTCTCGCAAGGCTGAAAAAGAGATAAATTATCACTTGAAAGACACCCTTTCAAACCTTTTAACAAGTGGGAAAGGAAGAAAGATCACTTGATAATCGTTTCATGTTTAGAGAGTCTGAAAAGAGCTTAAAGACGACTCCAGGGTGTTCCTTTTTTGTATATCCATGTGAGCCCAAAAAAGAGATAAAAGGTTGCTCGATTACATTCTCATATTTTTACAAGTGCGAGGAAGAACAATGACTAAGCTTGGTACTCTACCCCCATCTTGAAAGCTAATGGATTAACTCTAGAATGATCATTAAAGGCTAGAGACATGCCCCCCAAGCTTCAATTCATTCACTAACTTTAAGGTTGTCACCAATTTTTGTACTAGATGGAGAAAAAGGATAAGGGTGGATGAAATGAAGGTTCAAACATGAGACCTAATGAAAGACTCGACTCGACATCTACAAGATCTGGCGAAAGAATCAGCTTGTGAGGAGAGATGATTGTTTTATTTTTTAGCGATCTTGACACAAGAAAAGAACTATGCTCAAGACTCCGGGTTGAATCCCTAGATTTTTGTTTCATTTTTTAATGAGCTTTCTACAGAGAGGAAAACTATGCTCGTGACCTTTGCTTCATTTTTTAACGAGCATGATACAGAGAAGAGAAACTATGCTCATGGCCTCTTCTTGATCATGGCTTCAAAGAGGATAATGCTTTGGAAGGACACCATGTCAAGGGACAAAAATCGGTCATGGCTTCCTAGAGATCTTCACAGGATGGAAGAAGAATGATTTGAAAGGAACACATGTGGAGGGTTGCATCAGGGGTAAGAGTATCAGACTCCAATGGCCCTACCGAAGAGATCACCATGTCAACTGTCGGATCTAAGTCATCAGAAGTTGAAGTCATGGGAGACAACGCCACATAATTGACCTATGGTAGGGGTGATACCGATTGCATATAAGACCCATTTAGGGAGGTCATTGGTTTGGGTGTCAAAGTAGGGCCAATGAACAAAAGTTGATCAATAGTCACCATTCTTCCATCGTGAGGGAAACATATCACATGAAAGAGAGTGGACACAATAGCTTTCATGGCATAGACATAATCTCGCCCAAGGAGTAAATCGAAATCCAAGGGGTCCTGGACTACCATAACATCAATAAAGATAGTTTTCCCTCCCAAAGTTACAAGAAACTGAGGAAGGATCCCTAAAAGGTGATTGGTTCTTCTGTTGAAAGAGAACAAAGTCTGGGTAACTGACAGAAGCTGAGGATAACCCAAAGCTTTCCAAGCAATAGAGGACGAAATACTAATGGATGAAACTTTATCTATCAACGCATTAGGAACGTCTCGACCACAAACCTGTACTATAATATTGAAAGGAATGTGAGAGGTAAGACGAGGTCCAATTAACACACCCCAATAAAAAAGGATGGTCTCATTACTTGGAGGGGTTTTCTCAAGAGAAGGAGGAATTCCCCCCAGCCTGGTAGATTCTGTATCAATGAGAAAAACATGGTCAGTATCGGGTTTACTCTCTAGAGGGAGAGTAGGATCAATTGATAACGACGTAAATTGACCACTTGGGTTGCATTCTCAAAGGGGAGAATGGTGTCGACAAGTGTAAACGGATTGACCTCTTGGGTTGCACTCTCTAACGAGAGAGTAGGATCGACTAAACATGGGATCAGATCAACCACTTTTTGAACTGGTTCAACTAAGGACGTGACTAGATTGACGACATGATCAAACAGACTGACCGATGAAGGGACTGGAGCAACCACTTTGGCACTCATCAGAGGAGGAGTGGGATTGACCAATGATGTAACTAGAGAAACCACTTGGGTTTCACTTTTCAGATGAAAAGTGGGGCTGATCGATGATGGAACTAGATCAACTACTTTGGTTAGTGGTTCAACTGAGGATGAAACTAGATTGATCACCCGATCAACCGGACTGATCGGGGATGAAACTAGATTGACCATTCCATCAACTAATGATGGGTTGGGGGAAATATTATAATAACCAGTTGGGAGTTGAAGCTTTACCAAAAGAGAAGAAGCCTTGTCCATATGAGGACAAAGGTGAGAATAATGATCACATTCGCATAACATTCAAGGAATTTGATAGTTGTCTTCTTCTTACCAACCTTAACGCCACTAGTTGACAGGGTGTCACCAGCATGTCGAGAAAGGGATGATGACGTGGAGGACCACATTTCTAAGACCTTGGGAAGACCAAGTAAATACCTCATAAAGTGGTCACTCTTACAAAGACTGCAAGGGAATTTGGGTTTTAGATTCTTTGTTTTAATCTTGTCAACCTCATCAACACTCCTAGTATGATCAACAATAGCTAGTTTCTTGGATCCAACATCGAATGTAGTTGAAGGTTTGGTCCCTTTCTGGTTCTTCTTCTTCTCTTTTTGTTTCTTCTTCTTCTTATCAACCTGGCTACTCTCTTTAGAGCTTTCACTAGGTGAAGAAGGAGACCTGATGGGTGAAGAAGGAGAAAGATCGACATGATGAGGTTGATGTGTGGGTGGTGTGCTTACATCTAAATCACTTTTTTCATTCGAGATTATCGGAGTGGAGAAAAATCATACCGGTAACCCAATTGTGAGACCTGTAAGGCTCAAAGTAGCGATGTAAGGAGGACCAATTTTTTCATAAGAAGGAAAAACAAAGGTTTCCCCTGGAAAATGAGTTCCTTCATTGGTCATTCTAGGAATTGATGCCATAAAAAATAAATATCCAACATAGATTCTTATAGGGAGAACAAACAACACACGCTAAAAATATAGTAAGAAAATAAGCAAACAAAACCTTCTCACAATGAGCACACTAGTTGGTGATGAAATCCAACATCGCGAGAACAAAGTATGAAGGGGATGAGATAGAGTCGGTGGAAAAGTTACATTGGCGACCTGCTTAACGAACTTACGCCTTGGTGCAAGCTCCCACACATAATCATGGGTATTCCCTCCAAGGAGCCCAAGTGAGTTTGTTCAACGTCGATTCCAGGTACCATGAATACTTTCCCCTCCATAGTCACCTTGTTTAAAGACCCTAAAGAGATAGGCCACTAAGGTTACCAAATACAATAGTGATGCTTGGGGAAACAATCGACAGTTTGATCCACGCGCAAGGGAAGGGTATCTGGCCCAAAATCAACTTGAAATTATTCTACTCATTATTTTGGGTATACCTTCAAGCAACCCCCATAATACGTAC
>JASDQU010107855.1:0-14823 GCA_032191745.1 Picea mariana
TCAAATAGGATGCATATTTTCATTCAAATCTACCTTCATCAAGTCCTCCAGAGACCCATAGGCAACCAGAAGCAGAAGCCTCCTCAAGCAGGCCTAAGAAAGGTAGAACACAGAAAATCAACAAGCTCCTACATCAGATTTATGAGATGGAAGTTCTAGAGAGGGTGATCAAAAAGCCAACACAGATCTCACTGATAGAAATGCAGAACTGTTCAAATTGAATCAAACCCTAAAGGAAAAGCATGATAAAATTAAATATAGAAATAGGGTATTGATCAGAGAAAATATGAAGCTGTATAGACAGCTCAGGATCCTGAGGCTTAAGTTAAAGCAGTTGCAGTCAACAGAAGAGGAGCATACTGGTTTGGAAACTTTGACTAATTTAGCCACAACTATGATGGACACACCAGAACACCCCACACAGCCAGCAGAGGTTCGCAGGTCTGCATGAACCAGGGCTGCATCATCTAAGAAATCCTGAGCATCAAAGAGGACCTAAGATAAACATTTTTGCAATTTTGAAATTTCTTCAAAGTTTAACTTTCGGTGGTTTAGGCAAACAGGACGACTGTTCATTAACCACCGAAAGAGTTGCTTTCGGTGGATGACTCACCCAGAAGATTTCCCAGTTAACCATCGAAAGCCTGTGTGTCCAGAATGGGTGAGTTCTTACACAGATCAAAGATTTTTTGAGATGAAAAGATTCAAGATCTTTTCGAATGAACGTCTAATGATTATCAAGTCTAGCCCAACATTTATTTTTGACAAATTGTGGAGAAAGGAGATGTTTCAAAGGTTTATGGTCATCTTTAATTTAGATAGAAAATCAGGACACCTTGCCACATCAGCAAATTCGACCTTGTCTCTATCTGAGAGTCATCATTTAGCCTTGGGAGGCTATTCTACACTCCACCAACAATCAAAAGAGAGAAATCTGGGATTGGCCTCATTTTGGGGAAGCATCCCACTTCTTTTGCAAATGAATTTTGAGTTACTATTTTTAGTATATTTGATCCTTATTTTTAGGATCCTAGAACTACTTTGTAAAGCTATAAAGCTTAGAATAGAAGATGAACCAAGGGTTTGATTTTGGGTTCTACATGCTGCTACTGTAAGAGAGACTTGTTCTTAATATATGAAACATTGCAGGCTTCCTTCAGTTGTGTTGTCAGACTTTTTCTTTTCTGTTCTATGATATCTTATGAGTGAATGATTTCTTTATTGGCGCTTATTCAATCTACATGTGACTTTCATCTCACTAACTGATTGATTAAGTTAAGAATCATAAGTTATTTCCTTAGTTCTTAAACCCATTGTGCTTGTTTTATATGAGTATAATTTGGTTCAATAGTTATCTTCTCTTCTATTTAATCAAACCTTGTCTGATTGCATTCCTAGAAGGCCTTGTGATATTTTATATCTCTAGACAGTCTTAAACACACGGTCCAGTCCCTAGATATTCATCTTGATCCAAAAACCACATCAATTATTAAGAAAATATTTCCCAAAAAGAGTTAGTTACCAGGCATCTCTGACTTACAGACTAGGAGAGATTCCTGGAGTGATAACACCACTCATCAACTCCATTTTGCTGTGGAGTATAGGGAACTGTGTGCTGCAACTGAATCCTTGCCTCATGGAAAATATTATGGATCTCATGATTTACATACTCTTCCCTGTTATCAGTTCAGAGAACTTTGATCTTCTTTCTGGACTATGTCTCAACCAAGGCTTTGAAATATTTGAGGTGTTGAAATATATCATATTTTTTCCTGAGAAAGTAGATCCATGTAAAACATGAGAAATCATCAACAAAAATGAGAACAAACCTCGCTTTGCTGATCGATGGATGCGGAATAATGGCAATACTTTTCACTGATATTCTCCCCAAAATCATAGATTTGATATCCTAAATATTTCTCCCAAGACCATAGGTTTGATACCTCAAATATCCACTATCATGAGATCATAAGTTTGGTATCTCTAAAATCCTCTCTTCTCCTCCATAGAAATCCCTCATTATATAGGATTTGGAGGCTTAACCACCATGGAGAGGATCACTCTTCAGATCCAATAAAAAGGGATCTGAAATATATTTAGGGAGAAAATATCTCTTAAGGATTTTAGGGAGGAAATATCTCTCAAGGATTTTAAGGAGGAAATATTTCAACCATCCATGAGATCCTCCACCTTCCCTAGAAAATAGGAAACCAAATTTGAGGTGGATTCTCACACTTAATTATTATTTTTTTCATCAATATTAATAATAATTCATGTGCACTTGGTATTTTGGCCTTCATGTAATATATCCCTCCTCCACATTGACTAGGGATTGTGACATGGTGTCCATGTGTATGAGACACTTATATGACACTTAAGACACTTAGGGAGAGGTACCTAGGTGTGCAATTTTCATGTGTAACAACTAGGGAGACATTCTTCATCACGCCAAGTCTCACATGGATGTATTTTGAAATTTGTTCTTGGCTGTAGTTATCAACACTCCCTCTCAACTAGGGAGGTATCCTTCACCAAGATAATTTGGTGAATATGTCTGCAATCTTCTCATGTGTAGGAAGGTACTGAATGTGTACTATTTTCCTTCGCATTATGTCTCTGATATAATGATATTTTATCTCAACGTGTTTTGATCTATCATGAAACACTGGGTTCTCAAAGCGATTTACACACAACTCTGGTTAACATTGTAGGATCCATCTCATGATCAAGTAAATTTGTCAGAATCTTGTGAAGCCATATTGCTTCACACACTTGATTCTACATACTCTGCTTCTATGGTACTCAAGGCCTCATAGTTTTGTTTCCTTCCGCATAAGGAAACCATGGAAAACTTCATGGTAAGAAAACAACTGGATGTTCTCCTCTAGTCCATTGTTCTATCTACTCAATCTGTATCGGCATATCCTGTGAACTCAAGTTCACACTGGAGGAATATCTTAGGCCATATCCAACTGTGCCTCGTATATATCTCAATACATGTTTTGCTGTTGTCCAGTGAGTCTGTCTCGATTGACTCATGGAATGACTAAGTACATTCACTGCATAGCATGAATCAAGTCTGGTGTTAACTAGATACATCACTGATCCAATCACTTGTGGATCAGTCTCGTCTGAATCATCATCAATATTTTTCTTCAAATCCATCACCATAGATTTTCATTCTGTCATACTAAACTTCTTTAATATTCCCACTGTATATTTTCCTTGACTTAGGAAAATCTCATCGGTCTTTTGTCATACTTCTTGTCCCAATAAGTAGTTCATCATACTAAGATATTTCATCTCGAAATCAAAAGTCAAAGCTTACTTGTATCCGACAACAAGGCTTTCTGAATAAGTCATCAAAATCAGGTTCTCGTCACCAAAACTATAATAATATAGGTTTGGATCAACAACACTCTTGTTGAAACCCAAAATCATCAAGAATCCATCGACCTGATATATTTTCCGACTCATGGATGGTAGTACAGATGGAAGTGTATCAAGATTACTGGATCAAGTGTCTGATCATAGACAACTCCCTTTGTTTGTGAGAAACATCTAGCTATATATCTCGCTTTGTATTTCTCGACACTTACATCAGCTGCATGCTTGATCTTATAGATCCAATTGAAAGTCATCACATACTTCCCTTCTAGTCCCTGAACAATATCTTATAAATCATTCTTTTAAGATACACTGGTATTCTTCTGTTATGGTGTCTTGCCATACCTGTTCTCTTGTTTCTTTTCTATAACAAGAAGGCTTAGAATCAATGATGTGGCTCATGGATAAAGAGTAGCATGAAAACTATCTTTGTTCTCTCTGGATGTGCCTTGAGAGGCTTGTATGTTTCTTTGCCTCCTACAGAGTGATCCTAGACATGCCTTTATGCCCTACTATAATATCTCTGAACATATCAACTGGAGCAACTAGGTCAGCTGGAATAATTTCTATATTCCTCTGAACTGCTAAAGGGGGATAAGGTATTGTCTCACTGTCAATCTCCATATGAGATTCTTTGGATCTTTGAAATGGTATCTCTTCTTCAAGGACAACATATCTTCTTGTCTCAATCTGTCTCTGACCATGGATGTCAATCTGGAATGTCTTCGAAGATTCACTGTTATCCCATAAACGTATCCTTTCTCCCTGAAGGGTCTAGCTTGGACTTCTTCTCTTTGGGTACATGAAAATACACTGGGCACCCAAATATCCTAAAGTGCTCAATATCAGACTTCACTCTGGTGAAGGATTCTTCGAGAGTTATGTTTTTCTAAGTCTGGTGAAGATTCTTGTTCTTGAACATATACTGTGTCATGCATGCTTCTGCCCATAGAATCATAGAAAGATTTTGATCATGATTTATTTCATTGGTTGCCTCAATGATGGTTCTATTATTCCTCTTTCTCAAATAGTTTTGACTCCCTCTGAAGGATAAACATCTTCCTTTGTTGTTAACCTGTCTGGAACAAGAAAAAAAGAATATCTCCTAAACGAGAATAATGAATACATCTCTAGAATCAAAACAATTTAAGGATTG
The DNA here is from genome assembly GCA_032191745.1 of Picea mariana. NCBI lineage: Eukaryota > Viridiplantae > Streptophyta > Pinopsida > Pinales > Pinaceae > Picea > Picea mariana. The sequence goes on from JASDQU010107855.1 coordinate 4,544, forward strand.
TTGTCACAGCTACAACACCTACTTGTAATGTATCAAACTTTAGAAATATAGGTTGGAGGAATGACAATTACAACAATCAAACCTGGAGTCTTCACTTCCAGTGTGTTGTTCCTCTGAATGCACTGATATCCCTCTAGATCCATGACTTCAACAAAAGGTTCCTTTTTCCTGCAATTACCCTCATGAAAATGATACAAATAATATATATACAAGTGCATACCTGAGGGTGTTGACATGATTTCTCCAATGGCACATGGCTGATCTCTTTCCTCTAACATCTTCATGAAGGAGATAGTCACAATTTCACCTTTTTGTATCACCCACAATAAGTCTTCTTTTGAAGTCTTGTCTTCCATGAACTTGAAGTTGCTTGATCCATCAAGATTATCTTCCATGAACTTGAAGTTGGTTGATCCATCAAGATTATCTTCCATGAACTTGAAGTTGGTTGATCCATCGAGCTTATCTTCCATCATAGTTTTGTTCATCATAATTTTAGATTCTTCACAACCCCTTGTCAACTGGGCTAGAAAACCTAATGGCTAGGATAGGCTAGCACTTTTAGGTTTTGTTGGACTTATGAATGCCAAAAATAAGTCTTTGAAAGATAGGAGAACACTGGTGAGCTAAAGAGATCCTTCAATGAGTTGTAGAAACCCTAAAATTGAAATTTCTGCAGAAATTAGTGAAACCCTAGAAACCTTAGGGTCAAAATTTCAAAATGCTCAGAATTTCAATCTAAATCTTGCTGGAGGTGTGTTGAAGGATGAAATACACTCCTATGGCATTTTTATCCCCAACGTCCAAGTTCCAAGTGCTGAAACCTCTTAGAAAGATAGGTCGTATGAAATTTCTAGAAACCCTAGGAGGGCCCTATGGTTTTGCAGGAGATAAAAGATGGTTGAAAATTGCTTGTGCAATGGGTTCTTCAAGACCTATGCTATGATACCATGTTGATTTTTCAATAGAAAAGGTCTAAGCATGAAGTTCATTCCATTTTATTATTTTACTTAAAACATAACCAATTATGTTGCAACAACTAAGATCACAAGAAGAAACACCATGCACAACTACACAAGAAGTATCCTAGGAAACCCTTCTCAACAAGGGAAGAAAACCCAACCAAAATACTTTGATATATTATTCAAGATAAATAACTTCACCACCAAGAAAACCTAGCACAGAAGAGGGTGCTTGCAAACCCTAGAAGACTAGCGCCCAAGAGAGGTGCACATTTATCCCAAGAAGATGTACTTGCTGAAATTTCCAAATACACACAAAAGATATGATTCCTCAATGGGGAATTTACCTTTACTTATATTAGACTTGACGTGTCAACATAAGTGTCTATTGGCACAACATGGCTGACCTCTCTATCTCATAATATAATTAATATTAACCAGATTAATTATCTTTTACATTAATTATCAATTACATTAAGGTGGGGCCGACCTGTACCCTTTACATTATAATTAGGGTTACATGCAGGTCTGACTCTTGAACAATATAGAAATGGATCTCATACATCCACTAGTTCTCATCCACTAGGGGCACATCCATAGGGATGTCCATATATATAAATCACTACATTACACAGAAGAACCAGTTCTCACTAGTGCTCGACAACTAGGATCACGTTCAACTGTGCTCATCCACAAGCACGTCCACTCAACATATCTTATTTCCCACTGCATTACACAGGAGATTCATATGGATTTCATCATCAAATCTATGCTCATAGGAGGCTAATACATCATCTTCATCTCTGTCTCATGATGATGCACCTAACACTTTGGGATTTCACACGTTCACCTTGTGCTCAGCCACATGCATGTCCAACTCTATAGATCTCCTTTCTCATTATGTTACACAGGAGAATCATCTAAAGTTATTCTAAAATCTATGTAAGGAGGAAACCATCTCTACGTTCCAAATTTTTCTCATATGGGAACCACAGACCCCTCTCAGGGGCTCTCTCTCAGGTTCGTGTCCTGGAGAATGTCTCACATAGTTGCAATCATCAACATGTAATACCCCGAGGAGGAACCCCAATTGTAAATGTAAATGTAAATGTAAATATACATATAGGTTGGTGAGCCAAGGTATTTGGGATAGAGTGCCTTTGTATATATGTATTTTTAGGCCATAGTGCCTATGTTGTTATTAGGTTGGAGAGACAAAAGATAAAAGGATAGTGAGCCTATATTTGTAAAATGTAGACACACTTAGTTTTTAATGAAAACACATCATAGCTGCAAACCAACCAAATAAAAGAGTATGGAGNTATTAATATTCCTAAAATCTAAAGTCTAAAGTATGAGATAATTCTTTCTATCCTAAGTCTCCAAGGGGGAACATATCACCATGTGGTGGGTCCATCTGGGGGACCCATGTAGTTCCCAACATGAAAAGTGTCAAGTTGGTAACATGCACATAAGTTTGGAAGACTTAATTCATTTGGGGAATTACATCATCATTCTCACATCACCACATTGTTGTCATTCATACCTTCATGCTGCTATCACCTGTACCTATACTTGTACCATGGAAATATTTGGAACTGGACTGAAGAGGAAGGTTATCAGGTCCATGGGATATTGAAGAAGTGATTTTTTAGACCCATGAAAATTCTCTCCAAGTGAGAGAAATGTTGGGAATTGATTCCCAAGGTGATAAGTTGTAGCTGTAGAGCTCTGAGACTTTCTGTCTGGCCTATTGTTGAAGCCTCAGAAATGAAGTGGGGAAACTGAAGCATTATTGAGTAGAGAAGGAACACACTTCCTTGGGTGGGACAAACATGCGGGGAATGAGGGACTTGTTGACGATTAAAATTGTCATCGAATTTTTTCCCGCAAAGTGTTGCTAAATCCTATTATTATAAAAGATAAATAATACTAGTAGGTGGGACCCCCTTGTATCATTAAAGAGAAGATCTGTTCACATTTGATGTTTGTGATGATGTGCGTCACGACTTACATGGTTGATGAGAGATTTTGTTATTGGCTATGGTTTGAGCTTATGAAATGTTGGTTCCTTAGGTTACTACGACCTACGCTATTCATTTATATCATTGCTATCTATTCTTATTGCACCTGCACAACAAACATGTTAGTGAAAATACATAAAAGGCAGTTGGAGAAAGGAAAAATTACTATAACAAATGCAAAAGAAAAGGGATCTAATTCTGCAATTTACTATACTACATACAAACAATTGGAAGGAAGTAAGAAACAATGCAACAATGGCAAAGGGGAAAAATTTAAACTATCCTATATGTTATACTACATGCATGAAAGACTTAATGGTTATGGTAAAATCCTAGCTAGCAATTTAATGGCCATGCGATTTAATTGAGTTATGTGGTCGATATACATATGGTATATCTTGGAAGGACAATATATGGGTGGTGCATTTTGACAAAGTAATAGACACTAATGGTTATGCGACTTAACTTTGTGATATGGTACGTGGTTGTTTTATATGGCACAAGTTAAGGAATATGATGGTCACACTATTGGCTTTTAATATGGTGATGGTTTCAATACATGGTTTGATTGATGGTGTTAATGAAGAAATTGTTGGCATGTACTGATGAATTAATGAAATGTGGGTGGAGGCGATGTTCATTTACTGCACCCCACCTTTACTCCTTTTGTTATCCGCAACCCTAGTCGGGCTATTGTTCGAACTTGCTGCTATGGTTATGCTTTGATTTCTTAGCAGAGAGGAATTGCTCGGCCAACTCGCATTTTAAGAATTTCAATTACATGCATGTATTTTTTTTGTCCATTAATCAATCTTCTCTGGTTATGAAATGATTATAGGCTCAGGTGTATTGGTTTGTGCTTTCTTGAAGTGTTGCAACTGTGTAAAAAAATTGTGATTTGGAATAAAGCACCGATGGTTCTTTCTACAATAATCTTGAATTAATAGAAGCTATTGGTCATCCTGGGTGTTAACAACCATAGGGGATCTCTATGATCTTGGCCGGTTTAGTTGGAGGGTTTTGTTGGTCTTGGTTGGATGGTTGTTCTCACGCGTTCACATCAATATGTCGAGTCTCTGTCTTTTATGGGTTTAATGGTTGGAGGCATTCCACGTCATTGTGTTTTTTCCACTTGGACATTGGTTGATTTCACCACTAAGGGTAAAGAAATGAGTTTCCTATTCTTACTCGGCCCTGTCTTCAACTCAGTACTGTGGTTGTTTGATTTAAGAGCACGAGGGTTATTCCCTGCGTGCGTTAAATAACATTTCTAGGCCGAATTAGAGCCTCACCTTCTGTTATGGCCTCCTGTCATGCATTTGTTACCTGGTCACGAAGGAGTCATGGTTCTCACTTTGTATGCATCGTTGGACTCAGAGTTTTCACCATTACAGGGAGTTGGATGTGTTCTCCCTATGTTGGCTACAGAACAAACCCTTAACCTCTAGTATGAATTTTTATAGAGAAGATTTTCGGGCTTGTCAAGTTTACTATGGTTTATTGTGGATTGAATGTATTGTCGATTAATTTGAATACAGACTCGCCCATTTGGTCATATGACAATTGTGTTGGTTTGGAATTTAGTTACTGCCTCTGTTATAACAATTGTAAACCATGCATTGTTATTTGCATAACTCAAATTACACAATTTCTCTCCTTATGTTTAATAACTCAGTATTGTTTAATGGAGAGGGCCCCTACCCCAATTTGAATTGATGCATGGGTATGTGTGGTTGCCACAATTTGTTAGATCGATTGATTTCTATGATAGTGGTGAATTGGTTGGTTGATACACAGTCACTGGTATTTTTTCACTAAGGATTATTTGTATGTTTAGCTAACATTGGTTACAATTACTTGATGTTGCTCATGCATACCGCGTTGTGTGTGTGGTGTTTCTATACAATGAAATAATGGTCATTGTAACTGTTAGTTTCTTTTGGGGCCTAATGGTTATTGCAAATAGGATAAATGTATGAACTACATCCAATGCATGCTTATGATTGTCTGATTATATAAGCCGAGTTGTACACAACATAGTTGATTACAGTGACTAAATCGAAGCAATATTGTATTATATTGATGGCTCAACATGTCAGGTTGAGTTATTACTGTGACTGTGTGTTTGGTTTTGTAAATGGAGATGTTGGATCATGGTGTTTTGGTGGCTGTACACTGTGTATAATATGGATAGCTTGGGGTATCCACATATTTTTAATCATGTTTTGTTGTAATCCGATCATTTTTTGAGACAATCATGTTGTTGATACCTAGTCATGTTGGATAGATGGACCACATTGAGGGGTATCCACATATTTTTAAGCATGTTTTGTTGTAATCCGATCCTTTATTGAGACAAGCATGTTGTTGATACCTCGTCATGTTGGATAGATGGACCAGATTTTTAGAGTCACATGGAATTGGGTATGTACAGTGATAGAATTACAATTGCATGATTGAATTACTCTGTGCATAGTTTGTGTCAGAATGGTGGATGTTGGCTATTTGTTCAAATGTCAATTCGAGTTTTGCAATTTAATTCATATTTTTGGTTTACTGCCTCCATATATGTTTAACGAATATCATTGCATTTTTATAATGATAGGCCTGATTGCAGTGATAGTGTGACTTCATTGTTAATTTTTGAAACATGACTTGAGTATATTTGTTGATTGAAGTAATGTAAGGGCAATGGTTGATTTTGATGGTTGACATAGTGGGAATGGTTACTGTTTGAAAATTGTTATAAGATGAAAAGTATATAAATGAAAGGAACAAAACCCCTTTATAGATTGTGTGGAATTCATATTGTCTTGTAATGGCACTATGTTGGATATTTAATTATGAACAATGAACTAGTTAAATACACATTAATTGTTATTTGGTCACAATGATTGTTGGTCGATGCATCTCTTTTCATAGAATGTTTTCTGGATCACTTAATTAATTTCATGAACAATAATCGTTCTTCTTCCCTTCCATTATTTCATTTTCTGCTAATTATAACTCCCATCACCTTCCCATATTCATTTTTTTTCACTCCCTGTTCTGAGATTGATTACAGTCAAGATAATTTCGGTGTTAAAGTAGTTGAAAATGGTAGTGTCTTGTGTGGATTACAATGATGTTTTATTGTTTTTTTTTGCAGTTGATTATTGTTGTCATTGAGCAGTAACCATGTTCTTTTCCCCGTCATTGTAGCATGTTTCACTCAATAAAAACCCATCACATATCCCATAACCCTTTTCATCCCCTGCTCATTGATAAACAGTAAAAAAATTTGTATGGATTGGATTTCATGAGTCTGATACATTGCTGGGCCAAATATTTTTCATGTTTTTAAGAGCTGTCATGTACGATTATTTAAAATACTATTTTCTAATCAATAACGCATGCAAGAATGATTTTTTTCAGTCAATGTAGCCATGGCCAAGGAAACAAAGGTAGAGGTAATTGGAACCAAGGCCCAAGAAGGCCCAGGTTCTCCATACATTTTGATGTTGATTCACAATATCTTAGCCAATTATTTCAGGCTGGATTCTTCAATTGGATTGGGCAGGGAGTAGTCCAAACTAGGCCTGAAAGGACTCCTTTACAAGTCCCGCAAGCCCCCGGTATCCCCGTATCTCCTCATGTCTCATTGCAACCCGAGGTCCCTAAAAATGATGGATGGCAGGAGATTGTCCACCTGAAAATTTCCCAACATCGTGGTTGGCCCAACTTGTCCTTGCCTACTCCTCTGCCTATTAACCCCATTGTCCAAGCTGCCCCTGACCACTCGCTAGTGCAATCCTCCCATGCTAGCAAGAGATTGAAAACTGAGGCCCACCATGCCCTTGATAAAGGAAAAGTCACTACTGCCCCTTCCTCACCCTCCAATGGCTCTGACAAATTTGTGTCTTCCCAGATGCATTTGAGGGATGATTGTTCCCACGTGATCAATGAGATTAGGCCTAAAGGATCTACACAACCAAAGGCGATTTCAAGAAAATCAAAAGGTGACAACAATAATAAAGGATGGGTTGCATCGCAGACTAGGAAATATGGATTTTGAGTTTTTATTTTTATCCATTGTTGATGACAATTGACTTCAGTAAATTTTGAACAACATATTTTATTTTGGATATATGAGTAATATTTTTGAAAATAATTTCAAATTTCATGAGCTAAATTTGCCAAAAGTGAATATGTCGATGGGAGACACAAGGAGGTGTGTTTTACTTAACTAATTTTTATGTTATGATTGTTATGAACTAAAGGGAGTCACAAGGGTTCCCACCTACTAGTTATTATTTATTTATAACCCTTATTATAATTATTACTCTTCCCCCTAACTAAAGTTAGTTGAGTCTTTTAATTAACTTAACTAAAGAATTGGTTCAACTACTTCAATCAATTCTAATTTGTTTAAAAGCAAAAGGAAAGGGAGGAACAAGAGGAGGATAGAAGAAGAAGAATACTAAGGTTTTCTCTTTGAGTTTATGTTGAGATAGTTCAGTTTTCATTCATTCATTATTCATCACAAGCCTAATTCTCTTTTATGATAGCAGTGTCTTATAGTAGACAACAATATTCAGGGCGGAATCACATCATTTAGACACTTGTTTTTCAGAGGTGTTGATCTATATTTGATAGTCTGTGTAGACTTGTCTGTTTGTGAATTAATTTTCATGATTGACATAGGCTATTGTGCAGAGTCGAGTGGACAAAAATCTATGGCAAGCTGATCTGGCTTTTAGATTTCAGTTTTGGTTTTCTATCAGATGTCCTTTCGTATGTTCCATCACGGATGTATAAGTTTGACTTTGGTCCAAAATTTCTGCATGAGATTTTGTAAAGAAAATGAGTCTTTGGTGAATTTGAATGAAATAAATGATTTCTTTATGTCTCATCTGCCTTGATTATCATCTGGGTGACTTTACTTCTATCTTTACATTTATTTCAGCAACTGATATGTTCATAAACTTACATAAAAATTAAATTTCCAGCAATATTTTTGTTGATAAAAGACTAGCCTAAGCACTCGTAATTAATACTTGTGAGTTAGGATGCTATTTTTGTTGGCTATAAACATAGGGTGATATTCCCGTCTAATTTTATCTATCCAAGCAGAGTCTAAAAATGATTGAGTAAGATTATTTCATATATTTTCCTCAACATTTATTTGTCGACCATACTGGGGAGATCTTTGATATCTCTCCGCTTAATTTTATATTTGATTTTCATCGATACATCTTTATTTTTCTGATATTGATTCTTTGATTATTTATTTTAATGACAACTCCTGTTGCAAGGCATCCCAACATTGAGCCCAACCTTCAAGGTCAGACCAACATTGATTTGAATCGGTTTAATACCATCTTAGACACTACCAACTCCCATGCCGAGCTTAACCATTTTTGGGCAGCAATTGAATGAGATATTAGTTCTCAAGAACAATTGGAAGATAGACGTAGACATACTAGAATTCAACAATAACCTTCATTTTCTTCAGTTTTGGACTTTCTTTCATGTCCTTAGATTCTAGTGCTTCTAGAAGAAGAAGAGGCTTGTCACCTAAAATCAATCCTAATGCTGAAATAGGAAGGAGAAACGTTGTGTTATCTACCCAACAAAGTGCTCTAAGGAGAACTTTATTTGATTCATCTAGTTCATCTTTCTTCCCCTCACCTATTATCCACAGGATGGCATCTAATGGAGGCTTTGGTGGCACTAGAAGTGCTCCATCTTCTCAATATTCATCATCATCATTGATTGGTAGCTTATATAGCCACCATGTCCCTGTCCAATCCACTACAAACCCCACCAAATTCATAAAAAAGTATGGGATTTTTCAGGTCGAAGAAGATGCCACAATCACACCGTGGCATATGTCCTCTCCTCTTAACTTAGCACTTGCTACTCATCCACTTCCGAAGTTTAAAGAGAATTTGCCTAAGTTTTCAGGAAATAACACTTTCAGTACAAATGAACACCTGATGGATTTTTCTAAGGCTTGTCATAACATAGGGGATAACGACAATGAAACTTGCATGCGCTTGTTCGTCAATTCCTTGGAAGGAAAGGTTGTGGCTGATTTCTTTGATCTTCCCCCTAAGATCCTGTCTACTTGGGAGGAGTTAATCTATTGGTTCCAATCCACTTATGGGAAATCCAAAAGCCCCGCCGAGAAGTTAAGGGAATACAATAATGTCACCTATAACGATGGTGAGACCATCAAGTCTTTCAACTTGCATTTCAGCAAGTTGTACAATCAAATCCCTGAACTTATCCACCCTCAGAACCAAGACGCTTTCATGCATTACTACAATGCATTGCCGTCCCCCTACCATCATAGGCTTGAATAAAAGGCCATTGATAATCTCAGTTCTGCTCTACATACTTTCTCAGAGTATGAAGAACAACTTGAAAGAACTAGTCTTCCCCAGGGAGAATCAATTAGACAGACAAACATATTTTCTCTCCTACAACTAGTACATGATATGAACAATCATATGATATCATTTGAGCAGAAGGGTATTGTCTCCCCTCTCATCCTTGGATCTTCATCCTCTTTTGCACCCCCCTTTAGAAATCCGGTTGAGAACAATTTTCAGCCTAAATCTATCCTGCCTCGGAGTTGGTGTAACTTTTTCAAAGAACATCACGAGGAAACCACATGTGAGGTAAAGAAGAGTGCTAGAGATAAGATATTTGGTAAAATACCAAAAGCTACTATCATTTTCCTAGACTTTGCAGAGCCAGAAGATGTCATGGTCATCAACACTAGGAAGAAAGCCTACGCTCCCAAGGGAAAATTTGATTCTCCCCGCATTTCTTCTACCTCGAGCTCATCCTCACCCGATGCTACTCCCCAAGTTCCTAAAGTTCCTATGAGTCAAGGAATAAATCCTCTTCTCTCCTCTTCCAAATATAATATCTTGAATAAATTGGTCAACATCAAAGCAGATGCAACCTTTCTAGACATGGTTGTCATCCCTGAACAACATATGCATCTAAAACAATTCATGGAAGGGAAATCTTTCGTTGTAGCCAATCTTTACGAAGAAGTAAGTGAAGAGGATTATTCTATAAATAAAGTAGGTGTACATAACTTTAGATACCCTGTAAAAAATCCCTCTTTTTATATTTCTGTAAATATCATGGATAAGATTGCCCATTGTTGTCTCATCGATGGTGGTTCATGCCCAAGTGTGATGTCGAAGATTATTATGGAAGAGTTAGGCTTGTCTTGTACAAATGAAAATGCCATAAGCATGCTCTCATATAATAGTCTACAAAAAACAACCATAGG
>JASDQU010107855.1:14923-25807 GCA_032191745.1 Picea mariana
ATGCTTCAGCGAATATGAGTCCATTCTAGACTTGATATTCACTGTAAAAAGTGAATTCCTCGGATAGATATTTCTAACGATGTATCATTTGCACCAAATAAAGACAATATGCCAAAGTTACGACCCCGAGAATTTGATGTACCAATTTACCCCAATGGGGCCCATATTATGGAATTTCATCTCCTAAGGTTAGGTTTTTGGATGTTTAGGGTTCTCCATTGTTTCTCAATAATATGTAGGCCTTCGAGCCTCATTGTAACACAGAGTTAAGAGGCCATTAGCCGCAACATATCTTCTCAGAGACAAGCTACCAACACCCTAGCTATTTTATTTCCATTTTTTCTGTAAGCATATTTCAATCATTTGTTGTTAATGAAATGAAGTTTTATTTCCACTGCATCTTTGCGTTTATGTGTATTTCTGTATTTCATTGTGTTCCTACATAAATATGGATCAGTGGTATCAGAGCCGTCTTCTCTTTCTCGATCCTTCTTTGCATGTCCCCAACGAGGTCGGGGTATAAGGAGTTAGGGCTCGATCTGGTTGAACCATTACAAGATCAGCCTCGTAAACCCCGACGACCGCCCATGGGGGAAGAAACGAAACACGAGGGAGTAGGAGATCCTATCAAATTATTGCTCGAGGAGGCCCTCGAGAAACAAAGGAATGTGATGATGGATAACTTTGCCTAGATCCTTCAACGATTGCGCACTGGCAACACATCTACATCCAACAACCACTCTAGAGGTGCCACTCATTTTAAGGCACAAGTAAACTTTTACATTCCCATATTTGAGGGAAAAATAGATGCAGATGTCGTAGATAGATGGTTGAATCTGTTAGAAGGATATTTCTTGGTTCATGACTTTTCTGACTGAGAAAGGATTATTTTTTCACTCCTTAAAGCCACCCCCCATGTCAAGGATTGGTGGGAAACCTACTGGGAGCAACAGAGTGAGGGGAAACCCTCTCTATTCTTGGTCGCACCCACTTGGAATTCTTTTTGAGATGCCATAAAGGAAAAATATTATCCCGTGGGGAGCTATGAGGACAAATACATAAAATGGACTACGCTGCGACAACAAAGGGACCAAGATGTGCATGAGCTGATGAATTTGTTTCAAACTCTACACACAAAGTTGGGTATCAAAGATTCAGAGAAAAATTTTGTGTTAAAGTACCATAGTTGTCTGCATATATAAATTCAGGAGGAAATGGAGTTCCTCGACATCTCCTCGCTTGGTGAAACATATTGATATGCTACCAAGATTGAGCAGAAGTTCAAACAGAAGAAGTGAGACTTTGGGTTTGCGAATCAGAAGCAAGGGAAAGATACCCCCAAGTTGCTGAACACAGGACCAAGCCAAGGCGGGGCGACCCAATACAACCCACCAAAGATGCAAGCAAAGAACAACACCATGAAGCCAAAAAAGGACATGGGGAAGTGGTGTGAGTTTCATATGAGTTCCACTCACAACACAAGTGAGTGTCAGGCCAAGCAGTTACTGGTAGCTAAGTTGAAGGCTTATGAATTAGATGCAAGCTTTGAATCAGAATTAGAACTTGACAAGGGGAATGATAAGGGGAAGAAAATTATCAATGCGGAGCCCAACGCCACCATTTCCACCACGAATATCCAGAAGAAGGAACCAAAAGATCCAGAGGAGGCGGAGTGCCTCTTCCATTCCCAGATGTGGGTAAAGGGTTCCCCGTTGCAATTCATTGTCAACAACAGGAGCCAGAAGAACCTCATCTTAGTAGAGATCATGAAATGGTTTGGATTTCTGACCAAAACACACCCACAACCATACACCATCGGGTGGCTGCACCAAGGATGGGACCTCCACGTCAGCCAACAATGTCGCCTTCCCTATAGCATCAAGCCCTTCACGGATGAGGTATTATGTGGCATTGCTCCTCTTGATGTTTTCGATCTATTATTAGGTCAACCATACTTGTGGAAGTGACATGATATGTATGATTCCAGGCATCATGCTATTATTATTACTTTGGGAAATAATTTGTACAAGATACCAGAAATAACACTGCCTACATCCATCTCTTTGGTTACTGCAAAACAATGTAGTAATCTCATTTCCACGACCAGGAAATTTGTTTTCCTGATGATCTGCCCTAAGGGAAAGAATAATACCATGGCCACAACCTCCAAACAGTGCCCCTCTGCACAACTAAAACAAATGGATAAGGTCATGGAGGAGTACAAGGAAATCTTCACCTCCCCCGTAGGGGGGCCTCTACACTGCTTGGTCAAGCAACCCATCGATCTGACCCCAAGTGCATCACTGCCCAATGGACCAATCTATCAGTGATCTGTTATGGAGAATGATGAAATCAAGAGGTAGATTCAGGAGTTGTTGCAGAAAGGTCACATCCAACCGAGTTCATTTCCCTTTGGGAGCTCGATCATGCTGGTGCAGAAGAAGGATGGCACTTGGAGACTCTACATTGACTATCAGGTGCTGAACAAGATCACTGTCTGAAATAGGTACTCAATCGCATGGATTGATGACATTCAAGACCAACTCAAGGGGGAGAAATATTTTAGTAAGATCAAATTGAATTCTGGGTATCAACAGGTACCAATCGAGCCCTCTGATGTGTGGAATACTACCTTCAAACCCAAGGAGGGCCTTTTCGAATGGCTGGTCATGCCTTTCGAGTTGACGAATTCCCCTGCAACTTTCATGAGGCTAATGGATGACATCTTGTGACCATTCACAAACTCATTTGTAGTGGTGTACTTGGATGACATTCTGATATTTAGCCAGACTTGGGAAGAGCACCTCCACCAAATCCGACAGGTCCTCCAAACACTGCGGCAACACAAGTTGTGTGCCAATTTGGAGAATTTCACTTTTGGCATGATCTGAGTTCAGTATCTGGGATACATTATTAATGAGCAGGGGATCCATGTGGATACAGCCAAGATCCAAGTCATTCAGGATTGGCCATCCCCAACAACCCTAGTAGAGCTTCGCAACTTTTTGGGTCTTGCCAATTTCTACCANTGACATCTTGTGACCATTCACAAACTCATTTGTAGTGGTGTACTTGGATGACATTCTGATATTTAGCCAGACTTGGGAAGAGCACCTCCACCAAATCCGACAGGTCCTCCAAACACTGCGGCAACACAAGTTGTGTGCCAATTTGGAGAATTTCACTTTTGGCATGATCCGGGTTCAGTATCTGGGATACATTATTGATGAGCAGGGGATCCATGTGGATCTAGCCAAGATCCAAGTCATTCAGGATTGGCCATCCCCAACAACCCTAGTAGAGCTTCGCAACTTTTTGGGTCTTGCCAATTTCTACCACAGGTTCGTGTTGGGATTCTCTCACATGACTTGGCCCTTGAGTCAAGTCACCAAGGGAGGAGTGAAAGAAAAATTCTTTTGGTCTGAATCTCAACAAAATGCGTTCGAAGAGTTGAAGCATTGCCTTTTCTCTGCACCAGTGCTCACATTACTAGACTTGCAACAACCATTTGAGATCGAGACAGATGCCTCTGACTATGCTATTGGGTTGGTCCTTACTCAATAGGGGCATCTAGTGGAATATCACAATGAGACACTTTCTGACATAGTCCGAAATTATCCCACTTATGAAAAAGAGATGTATTCCATTGTGCAGGCTTGCCGAAAATGGAAGCATTACATTTTGGGAAAGGAAACGATTATCCACATAGACCACCGACCCTTGCAGTTCATACAGACACAAGGGAATTTGCAGAATGATCTCCATCAGAAGTGGTCCACATAACTGCAACAGTTTCATTTGAAAATTAAGTACATGAAAGGAAGCACCAATAATGTTGCAGACTGCCTCAGCCGACCACCTATCATGGCGCTAACCACGATGCTCAACTCTTGTGGGTACGAGACTTTCGATTGGCTTCTTCTCTACAAAAGTGATCTAGAATTTGGCCACACATACAATACACTCTTGGAGGGTAAGAAAGTTCCTAATTTTCACCTCCAGGATGCCCTGCTATGTCACCTGGGACACCTTTGTGTTCCTTCAAGTGAGCATGCCAAGATTATTTGGGAGGCACACTACAGTATGGTTGTTGGGCATTTCGGGGTTGAGAAAACCATGGCAGTACTGCAAAAGTATTTCTATTGGCCAAACCTTCGACAAGATGTTGGGAAGTACATCAAGTCCTGCACTGCTTGTGCCATTGCCAAACAGACAATCAAGAAGCAAGGCCTCTATACTCCACTGCCTACCCCTACTCAACCTTGGGAATCCATATCCATGGATTACATGCTGAGCCTTCCTTCTACTAAGCATGACAATGACTATGTTTTTGTGGTCATCGACAGATTCTCGAAGATGTCCATTATGATGGCCTGCAAGAATAATATCACAGAAGAAGCCACTGCTAAACTCTTCTTTGAATGAGTGTCGGTACACTTTGGGATCCCATAGTCTATCATCTCATATCGGGACAACAAGTTCCTCAGTACATTTTGGTCTAGCCTCTAGTCGAAGCTGGACACCAAGCTCACCAATTCCATAGGTTTTCATCCGCAAACTAATGGCCAGATAGAGGTCGTCAACCAGATGATCGTACACATTCTGTGCATGTAGAACTCAAAGAATCCACGCACATGGGATGAGATCCTCCCCTATGTACAACACAGCTACAACTGAGCTCTCCATAGCTCAAGAAACCACAACCCCTTTCAGGTGGGATTTGGATTCCAGCCACTATGTTCCATCGACGTGGCCATGCCATTTACGACTACTCAGGTAGATTCAACCCATGTCCAGTCTGAGGCCGATAAGGTAAAAAAATTCATTGAGTGGATTCAACACATCCACCAACATGTTCATGGCATCTTGGACATAACCAATTCTAAGTAAAAGAAGCGACATGATTTACATCAGGTGCTACACAACTTCCATGTGGGCGAAAAAGTGTGGCTACATTTGCAAAATGAGCGCCTCGTTGGACCCTACCACAAGATTTCACTGATATGATATGGGCCATACACCATCACTAAGGCTATAGGGGACAATGCCTTTGAGCTCAATATTCCACCATTCCTTGGTCTGCACCCAATGTTCAATGTGGACTACCTTCGACCCTACTTTCCACCTCTATTGGACACATCCGACATGGCAAAACAACTCACAGCAACAGAGTTAAACCAAGATTGCATGGAACAAGCCACAACTGATCGGATTATGGACACACAGATCAAGAACACCCACTGGCAAAGGATCCAACTATATCAAGTTGTCAAAGCAGGCCAACTCCTTCACTAGGGAAAGTGGCTCACCAGGGACCAAGTTTAGCATAAGTTTCCTCATCTCATGGAGGAACTCAATGCAATGGGGACCGTTTCTTCCTAAGGGGGGAGGAATGATCCAGGTGGATATTGGTGGCCACCTGCCTATTCCACTTGGATTCACACCATTGTTTCTTTCAATTTTCTAGTTTCCTTAATTGTAGTAAAATTTACTATTTTTAGCAGTTTTTTCAGGTCCTGAACTTCCAGAGCCGTTTTGAGGCCCCAAACGATGTTTTTTGGCATCAAATGCTCGAGCGAATATGAGTCTGTTATGGACTCGGTATTTTTTGTTAGAAATGCAGTCCTCAGATAGATATTTCTAATGATGGATCATGTGCGTCAAACAAAGATAATATGCCAAAGTTATGACCCCGGGAATTTGATGTACCAATTTACCCTGACGGGGCCCATATTCTGGCGTTTCATCTCCTAGGGTTAGGTTTTTGGATGTTTAGGGTTCTCCATTGTTTCTCAATAATATATAGGCCTTAGAGCCTCATTGTAACATAGAGTTCAGAGGCCAGTAGTTGCCACATCTCTTCTCAGAGATAAGCTACCAACGCCCTAGCTATTTTATTTCCATTCTATCTGTAAGCATATTTAAGTCATTTGTTGTTAATGAAATGAAGTTTTATTTCCATCGCATCTTTGCGTTTATGTGTATTTTTGTATTTCATTATGTTCCTGCATAAATATATATCACTCCACAAGTATTTTATCATTCTCGGTTTGGCAAGCTTTGTGTTCTCCCGAGCTTGTGACTGCTTCACATGAGCTGCTGGCTTTTGACAAACGTCCTAGTGAATATTTGGGGTTTCTTCCTTAGTTTCCTATCTCATTGGGTTTGAATATTTTCCATGTCGATGTTATAGTGGTGCAAGGACTATTAGATTTCAATATGCTTCTCGGGTGTGATTATGTATATGCTATGAATGTTGTGGTGTCTACGCTTTTCTGGGTGATGCATTTCCCTCATAATGGAAGCATTGTCACTATCGACCAATTGGCATCTGATGATCACCATCCTAATTTAGAGTTAGTTCAGGATTCCCCTTTATATGTTCCTAATGTTCACGTAGATTATACCCCACGACGAGTTAATTATGTGGCGTTTTATACTCAGTGTTCAATTGCTCCTGAGAAGGAACTTGTTCACTCATGTTTTCCTTCTCGAGACATGGTCTCGACAATTGATCCATTTGTTTATCCAATGGGGGAATGGGATCCCTTGCTTCCCGCTCTTCGTACAAGTGATCTCATCGGGATTAATTGAGAAAATTAGCCCCCTGGAGTCTTATTTAAGCCCTTTTCAGACTCTCTAAACATGAAAAGATTGTCGAGTGATCTTGTAGCCCTTCACGCTCGCCAAAATCAAATTTGAAGGCACATCTGTCTGACGATAGTTTACCCCTTTTTCGGTTCGGATGGTCAATTGTACGAATAAAGGTATTCTCTAGGAACTTTGGTTCGCTAGAAGAGTATTCTCAGTCATACGTTTAACCCTTTTTCGGGCCTGAGGGACTAAATTTACAAAAAAGGAAAATTCTCCTTGGCTTTGGTTTATCACCTTTTTCGAGCCTTGGAGATTAATTACAAAAAAGGAACCCCCACCAAGTCCATAGTTAATCTCTTTTCAGAATCCCTAAAATTGAAAAGATCGTCGAGTGACCTTGTTCCTTCACACTCGTTAAATTGGTCCAAAAGAACATCTACTGGCATGAGTTTACCCCTTTTTCCGGCCTATAGATTATAGAGGAAAAAGGTACGCATCGAGATATTCATCTCACTGAGAGAGTTCTCTTCAGTAAATTTTATACTTTTTCAAGCTAAGGAGACTAAATTAAGAAAAAGGCTGGAGTCCATAGTTAAGCTCTTTTCAAACTCCTTAAAATCGAAAATATTGCCGAGTGATCTTGTCTTTGTCACACTCATTAAAATGGTTTTGAAGAGACGTCTTTTCAGTGCTAGTTTACCCCTTTTTCGAATCGACTAGACTATCACCGAAAAAGGTACTCCTTGGAGTCTTATTTTATGTTTTTTCAGACTCTCTAAACATGAAAAAACTACCGAGCTTACTTTCTTTGGGATCATTAAAATTACATTGAATGGGGTTTCATTGTGTCTTTCTAATCGCATTTTCATGCCTGCGTCTTTGTCCTAATGTTGGGTCGATGTTTCTCTCAACCTTTGAAGCATGCCTTATATGCAAGCCTTGTATCACTTTGCCTCTGCGACCTGACACCTTGACCCATGAAGGAATTTTCCCCGAGTGTCCTTTTCCTGCACATGTCTCCTTGCTCTGAGCATTAGTGTGTTCCTTGCACCTGGAACTAGTATTCTTTCTTCCGACACTCGTTCCTCCTTTTTAATGTAGCATTCTTTTATTCTTTTTCAAGCTATTTAAAAAATTGAAAAAGACAAAAAAATAAAAAAAACCCAAAAAGAGGGGGCGGGGAATATGTATTCTTTTTTTTGCAGCACAGTGAATCTCCCTTGGACAAATCACATCCTTTCATTTGTTCATCAAGCATTAGGATCTAATATGACCTTAGTAAGTTGTTCTCGCTACATAGAGTTGTGTCCTCCTCCATTTGGTTACTCTTCCAAACACATTGAGAGTTTGTGTTGCCTTCTGCATCATGAACTTATGTCAATGTCATGTTGCCTGAGTCTGATCATATTTCATGCTTTTGTCCAAGGGAAGTTTCATCCAACCTGAGTCAACCTTTCTACAATTTGTCTCTTGACCTCATGAGTCGGCCATCCTAAAAATCCAGTCAAGTCTTGATTCAAAATCAATGAAGTTCTCTGCCTGATCATCAAGATCCTCTTATATTTTCTCGACGAGCCGTTGAAGACCTATGGGTAGTGAAGTCATACACTCACATTGTACTCCTACCTGAGTTTTGAATATCTTGAATTTGTTTCTTGAGCTATGAAAACCTCATCTCCATTCATCAGGCGTTATTGGCTTCTTGAAGATGGATACTATACTTGTATATCTTTGATTTTGAGATGTAGATCCGCTGTGTATTTCTCGTGAATACACTTTATATAGTAATATGACATGGATCTGCAGTGTATTTGATTGGCATACATGATTTATTTCATCCAGAGCATGGGTATGCCTGCCTCAGAGAGACAATTGTTATTTTTTAGATGGCACCTCCCGAACTCTGGTCTCGGGATCACTCGATTTTGTAAATTGGTGAATATTTTATAATGTATTTCAGCCATCAGATGCTCCGATAACCTCACACATTAGGGGACATCTATTATAACCCTAAATTTCTCTACACATGCATACAAGTCCTTGGCCCTCTTAGTTGCATTTTTTTCCAAAGAACTATTGAGTATGTCTTCTTAAAAAACTAATTTTTAGAATATGTACGCGCCCTGCTCCACTACAACCCATGTACATACTTAGGCTGCTCCACTACAACCTGCGTACATACTCAAGTTGATGCACTTCAACCCTCGTACATACTGAGGCTGCTTCACTACAACCCGCGTACATACTGAGGCTACTTCACTACAACCCGTGTACATACTCATGTTGATCCACTACAACCTACGTACATACTCAGGCTTCTCCACTACAGTCCACGTACATACTCAGGCTGCTCCATTACAACCCGCGTATACCTACAAAAGTTGCAAAAATTAAAATTTGCAAGGAATTCGTTGAGATTACGGGATATTGGGTAGTTTCCCAACTAATCCACCTGCTATAGCCCATCACCCAACTGAATAACCATCATTTTGTCATATTAATTGAGGTGTTGGGGTCTCATTTCACATATAAGAATAAGAACAGTGAAACTCTGCCCGATTTCACTTCCCCTCCTTGCCCAAGATATTGTAGCCCTTTTGTGAGAATTTCCTAGCATTCCATTATTATCCCTTCTTCCTCCATCAAAATCCATTCACTTCCCAAGAAGAGATCATAAGGTTGAGAGGATAAGCCATACAAAGGTGCACTTGGAGCTTGGTGAAGAGGATCCCAAACCAGGTTCGCAGAATGGTAGCCGACTTTGATTGTAAAGGTATAATCATTGTGTTATTAATAAAATAATTGCTTTTCCTGTCCCAAATGATGGTGTATTGAATACTTTTGTTGATTTGTGTTTTGAAATTCTAACATCTAACCCTAATTTGTATATGGAATAGCATGCTTGTAGTTTTTTGTTTGTCAATATTTGTGATCCGGATTATTTTCGGCACGAAATGAGATCAGAGATATAATAAAGAAATGCACAGAGATATCACAGATATTCAATAATATAACATAAATATATCAGATATGCAACCATAAACATATATATACAGCAATACATGATTTCTATTAATGAAATAAATGTACAGAGACTGTAAAATACAGAGTGAAAGACTCGATATAATGGTGGTAGCTTATCTCTAAGAAGAGATGTGAAGCCTACTCGCATTCGAAAGAAGATGATTACAATGAGGCTTTGAAGACATTTTTAGAATAAATAGGAATTCAAAAAGTCCTAGACATAAAAAAAACCTAACCCTAGGAGATGAAGCACCAAAAGTCATGTGGGCCCCGTTTGGGTAAGTTAGTACATCAACTTCCTGGGGTCGTAACTTTTACATACGATCTCCGTTTTAGGCGTATGATAGCTTGTTGGAAAGGTATCGCCAAGGAGATTAATTTTGGGGGCTCAAATATTTCTTCAGATATCATTGAGAACCTCGATCTCTAAAAACCTTCATTTGGGCCCTCAAAATGGCCCCGGAAGTTAAAAACTGCTAAAAATAGTAAATTGCCAAATTTACCAGAAAACTGTTTTGAGCCAGTCGAAAAAGGTGGGTGGCCACTGATATCCACCTGGATCAATCCTCCCTCCTTAGGAAGCAATGGTATCCATTGCGTTGAGTTCCCAGGGGAGAGGGAAAAGCGTTTGCTGAAACTGCATCTTTGTGAGCTGCTTTCCTTTTTGGAGACGTCGCGCTGCTCAGTTTGTGGAAGTTTGTCATGAACTTGTTGAGGCTGAGGTTTTTCAACAATTCTGAGAGGACGGTGTGTAGAAGGAATCTTTTCACTTTGTTGCAACCTTGTCGACCTACTTCTGTTGGATAGAAGGTGCTTGGGGCGAAGCTATAGTGGTTGTAGTGCCCTTATGTTCCCATTTTGAATAGATTGTGAAGAAGTTGAATTTTGCAGTATGAGATACTACCTTGCGACACTTTTTAGGTGGAACAGTAGTCAGAACTACATCTTGTATTTTGTAGAGATGACCCCCTAGAGAAACAATGACACTGCGGGGTCAAGACTCATAAACAATGTGGCGCTTCCACATATATGGTTGGCCCAAGAGAACATAACAGACATCTAGTGGGGCAACATCACATAATACCTCATCCTTGAAGGGTTGGATGCCATATGAAAATTAACATTGCTGGCTGAAACGATGATCTCTTCCTTGGTGAAGCCACCTGATGTTGTATGGTTGTGGGTGTGGTGTTGTCAACAATCCCAACTATTTGACGACCTCTGTTGAGATGAGGTTCTTCTGGCTTCCGCTATCAACAATAAAAT
>JASDQU010107855.1:50192-73764 GCA_032191745.1 Picea mariana
AATTACCGACTTGATTAATCCTCAATGGGGATTAATCTAATAATAAAAATATTAATAATGACATGATTAATCCTCAATGGGGATTTAATCCAATAATAATAATAACATGATTAATCCACAATGGGGATTTAATCCAATAACAAAATAATAAGAATGCTCTTCACAGTTACATGATGTTGCACTTCCTCTTTCCACCACACAGATAGACTCTTCCCCTGATCAGTCTGCGGTCGACAAAGCCACTCAATTCATTGAGTGGATTCAACATATCCACCAAAAGGTCCAGGAGATTTTGCAGAAATCAAATGCTAAGTACAAGCAACACCATGATAAACATAGGGTACCACACTAGTTTCAGGTTGGCAACAAAGTCTGGTTACATTACATAAGGCTCATCTCACCGGGCCCCATCAGAAGCTTCATACACTTCATTATGGGCCTTACACTATCATCAACGCTGTGGGTAGCAATGCTTTTGAGCTCAACACTCCACCCTTCCTTGGTCTGCATCTAGTATTCAATGTGGATCTCCTTTGGTCATAATTTTCCACCATTATTGGACACCTCTAAGATCACTGAACAACTGACACCAACAGAGCTCAACCCTGATTGCATGGAATAAGCATCCACCAATTAGATAGTGGACACACGGGGAATGGGAACTTGCCAACAACAGATCCAACTTTATTGAGTTGTCAAGGAAGGGAAAATCGTACACCAAGGCAAGTGGCTCACCTGGGGCCAAATCCAGCAGAAGTTTCCTCACCTGATGGGGGAACTCAACGCAATGGAGACCATTTCTTCCTAATGGGGGAGGATTGATCTAGATGGATATTGGTGGCCACCCACCTATTCCAATTGGCTCCTCGTGTCCGTTTTTGTTCAACACGTCTTTTTGTACTACTTTATAATTGTGAGTTCTACACTTCTGGGGATGCCTAGAGCCTCACACATTCTCCAAGTGGATACGGGTGGCCTCTCGCCTATCTAACTGGCATATTTTGTATGTTTTCATGTCAGCACATCTTGTTGTACTTTCAGTGTTGTTTTGAGGCCCTAAACATTGCGTTTTTTGACTCGCCATAGTCAGACTATAGACGGAGTCAGAGTCTGATGGGAGAATGTGTAGTTCTCTGAAATACCTTTCCAATGGGCTATCACGCGCTTAAAACAAAGGTCGTATGCAAAAGTTACGACCCTAGGAAGTTGACGTACCAAATTACACCAACTTACCCATAGGGCCCACATGACTTTTGGTGTTTTACCTTCTAGGGTTAGGTTTTGGCATTCATGAGTAATATGAAAAGGGCCTATGGAGCCTCATTGTAATCCATTATGCTCAGACGGATGCGGGTAGCTGCCACATTTCTTCTCAGAGATAGCTACCACCATTCGAGCAAGTTTCAGTTCTACAGTTTTACAGTTTCAACCTATTTCATTATTTAATAGAAGATATTGTTCATTGAATATTTGTGTTATTCTTCCTATCTCTGTGTTTATGGTATTCAGTCTGTAATCAGTTCGTTCCACTCCTAAATCCAGATAAACCCATGTAGTTCCCAACATGACAAGTGTCAAGTTGGGAACATGCACATAAGTTTGAAAGACTTAATTCATTTCGGGGAATTCCATCATCATTCTCACATCACCACATCATTGTCATTCGTACCTTCATGCTGCTATCACTTGTACCTATACATGTACCATGGAAATATTTGGAATTGGACTAAAGAGGTGGGTTATCAGGCCCGTGGGATATTGAAGAAGCGGGTTGTCAGACCCGTGAACATTCTCTCCAAGTGAGAGAAATGTTGGGAATTGATTCCCAAGGTGCTAAGTTGTACTTGTAG
Source organism: Picea mariana (assembly GCA_032191745.1). Lineage (NCBI taxonomy): Eukaryota > Viridiplantae > Streptophyta > Pinopsida > Pinales > Pinaceae > Picea > Picea mariana. The sequence continues at coordinate 52,043 of JASDQU010107855.1, forward strand.
AGCTCTAAGACTTTCTGTCCGGCCTATTGTTGAAGCCTCAGAAAGGAAGTGGGGAAATTGAAGCACTGTTGAGTAGAGAAGGGGCACACTTCTTTGGATGGGACATACATGTGGGGAATGAGGGGCTGTAGGATGACCATTAGAGTTGGCATCTGAGTCTGAGTTCTCTGTTGTGTGAGAGACCTTAGCCTGGTTATGAATCACCCATGTGGAGTTTTAGCCCAGCGCGGGGATGACCCTCTGCTAAGAGTTATGAGGAGTGCGGTCTACGGTTGGGAGGAACATGAAAGATCTGCAAGTAATTGGTGAACTTTACCAAAAATAAATGTCAATAATGTGTTTGCTTTATGTGTTGTATTATATATATATATATATATATATATATATATATATATATATATACTTGTTATTCTCCATTAATTTGTACATTTGCATAACATATTCAGTTAAATAAAATGGTATCATTGTTTGGAATTTTGGAGTGACATTGCCCGGGTTGGTGATGCTACATAGTCCAGGCCAAGTAGGATGTTGGACGTCCACAATCCAATTGAGATCCACAACGATGTGGTGGGTAAGGGAATGATGAACTCCATGGAAAATTTTCTTCACGGAGTAAGGAAGTAGATGGGAGAAAAAAAATAAAAAGTATTACAAATATAATTCATGACCCGGCACCCTATTTTCTTCCTTAAATACTTGTTTCCTCTCCCTCACCCATGGGATTGGGTTTTGCGTGAAAAGCCTAGCCCTCGGATGGTCTATAGAGCGGCTCTAATCTCGCCCCTTTGGTCTCGCCCTCATGAGGGTCTGTCGAGCAGCTCGTAATCTCGCCCATTTGATCTTTAGTATTAGGTGACATAAATATGAACAGAGACTCTCTTATTCGAACCCTAACTTTGTACAATATTGCACATATAATAATGATCTCAACTTTGCAAATTTTTAGAACCAGATCATTTTAATAACATCTTGGAGATGATAGATTTGAAAGGCCACTTTATAACTAGATCTCGCCTCTGCTTCTTGCTGTGAAAACTTAATAAATGTAGTAAATTTTCAATATAGATTCACGGAGTCTTCATCGCAAAGACTTGGTTGTAGGAAATGGAGCCTACAATGATAGGTGACCATTTTTCTAAATTCATAAATGATATCATACAAGATTAATATTAGCGGAATGGAATGGGGTTGTGTGGGAGTTGTTCATAATAGATAAATACATTTAAGGGTAGGTAATATGCTATTAAGAAAAAGTATATATATATATATATATATATATATATATATAGAATTGACCGTTAGTGCAAATGATTTGACTTTGAGTTAACCTTGCATTACCAACATTTCAATGTTAATCTTCAAAATAATACCAAATTTTTGTTTGTCTGCTCTATGTCCACTCCCAAATTTCAGTCCTTCTGTAAAAGAAAATCTCCTCTGTTAAGGACTATTTGTAATGGTTTTTAGGTGAATGGCCATATCCATCATACTGAAGAAGAGAATTGGTCATGCCAGTAAGAAGATAACATCACAAGATATCATTATCTACCACTGATATTCAATATTAAAAGGACATGTAATGATACATTGCCAATGGCCAAAGCATTGCCGATATGTGAATACATATAAGTTGGTGTGGATACAAATTATTACAGACAAGTTTGTATCTGTTCTAGTAAACCTATGGTTTACCATGATTCTGTGTGTAGATATAATCTGTATGTGCAACTAGCGTCCGTTTTATTAAACAATTTTCTTTGTCTATATTTACACAGGACTCCTCATCAAACTCGTCCTCTATTAATTTCTGTTCCTGGGTATTAATCTGCAATTGCAAGTATACGAAGAAATCAAAATCGTTTCCAATATGAAATATCAAACTCGAAAATACACACAAATTACTCACCGTACCCTCCATCGCTTTAGGCATCGCCCTGGTCACTGGATTGCTTCTGCCTGCTTTACAAACAAAAAACAGATGATAGTTAATTAAACTTCTGGCAATCACACAGCCCATGATGTATTCAATAACATTCACTAACTTGGACCTGGACCTGGTTTTAGAGGACGACCCGCCATTGCATCACTGGTTAGCAGAAGAATAATACATATAATTGTCAGGGCAGCGTTATGTACAGAGCATGAACTTAGTTTCGCCATCGATTAACCCAAAGCTGCAAACTATATATTTCTGGGGTGTCACAAACACGCTAGTAATGAGCAGAACGCATGAAACCCAATATATATAAGCTCATGGGCATATGTAGAGATTGGCTCAAGCCAGACCTGCAATTCTTAAAGGGAGGAAAAGAAAGCAATATCAAGAGATAAGGAAACTGATAAAATGTATGATGTTCTTTGGAGATAACATGGAAGTGGTTGGTGTTGTATGATGTTGAAAACGTTGAATGGAATCTGGTTGTACTCTGACTTTCTAGAAAACATGACATTGCAAACGGTCAGATGATTCTAAATAATGTATAGTAAACTGAGAGATCGTTGTAGTTGGGGCATCTACTTATTTTTTTGGTCAATGTTTTGTTTGATGGTGTCGTTTTTTTCACCTAAAACTCGAACGGTATTGAAGCAATCTACGTATAACCTAATCTGTGCAGGAGATGACTCAGAAATGCATCGTCATCCATCTAAATTTACAAAAAGCATTCCAGACGTTATGTTTGTCCTCATCTTGGAGTCATAAATAAATTAGGTTGCAAATTGACAAACTTCTAATTACAGTACTCCATTATTAGTTGTCAATTTCATGGAATTTACATTAGGTTATATGTCCAAAACCCATGGCATGCAGCAAAAAACGTAGTGTGGGATTATCAGGGCTTCATACCGATTTCACTTGTTAGGTAATCTCGACCATCGAACAGGTCAACGTCGGAAGTGGAACAACTATAACACAAGATAATCATGGGTTGTGACTTGCCTTTGTGGTTAAGGTAGGGTGATGTAAGCACATTAAGTAATACATCACTGTACTAATTTATATGTTACACTGTTTTCAATTTTTTTTAAAATATTTGTAAATTAAAAAACTATATAAATTATTTTTATAAAATAAATTAACTAAAAAATATGGAAAATATGTTAAATTTAAATTATTATAAAAGGTTTAATTAAAAAAAAAATAAAAATTAAGTGCAAATTGTAAGTGATTTTCATGAAAAAGTACTTTGTCCTATTAAAAAATACTTGTTCATCTTTTTATTCTCCAAATTCTTAAAAATTACATTTAAAATTGAAAAAAAAAAAAAGTCCTCGATGAAAATGTGTATTGTATTGTATTGGATTGATTATTTGGTAAAGGTTTCACTCCACAATAATACAATTTCAAATATTTAATCAACTAAGTCATATACACACATGACTACTAAACTTGGAAGATTGTTATACACATATCACTAATAAACTTGGAAGATTCTTCATATCCATGTTCTTAAGGACTACTCAACTTGGAAGATTCTCCATGTTCATGTTCCTAAGTGTATAGACAAAAGATAAATCAAAGGAAAGTCCAAAGACAAAGAAAACCAAAAAAAATTAAGAATTTGGAATTTTGATAATTTAATAAAATTCATAATTCTAAATTATTATTTTATTTTTACTATAATTACCTTAAAAAAGAATGCTAAATGATCTTTACCAAAGAAGATCTAAATATAATTTCAATCACTTAATAAAAATAAAATAACTACCATATAAGAATAGGTTGTTAATTCTACCTTATATTTCTATGTTTTTTTTTATAATATACAAAAATTCAATATGTATAAGAGGTTGCTAAATGATCTTTACCAAAGAAGATCTAAATATAATTTCGATCACCTAATGAAAATAAAATAACTACCATATAAGAATAGGTTGTTAATTTTACCTTATATTTCTATGTTTTTTTTTTTATAATATATAAAAATTCAATATGTATAAGAGGTTGCAATCATTTTTATCAAAGAATATCTAAATATAATTCCAATCATTTAATGAAGATAAAATAACTACTTTGTAGTGATAGGTTGTTAATTATACCTTACATTTCTATGTTTTTTTATAGTATATAAAAATTAAATAAATATATATATATATATATATATATATATATATATATATATATGACGTTGCAAGAAATTCAATAGGTGAAAATAGAAAGGATAAAGATCATAGAAGTGTACGAAAGAACATCAACATTTTATTATATGTTGATGTGTTTTACACTATTTTATTTATTGCATGTAAAAGTTAAATAACATTGTATTTAACTTGTGTAGTAAATAAAAAAGAGTGCACTAATACATTTTATAGAGTAAAGTAGTGAAAAGGCCCATACCTATCACACTTAAAACCAAATTTAGTGATGAATATTAAATTTATTTAGTTAGTGAGTTGTATATTAAAGTATAATTTGATATATGATATTATATTTTTTTCTAGATGATAGTCTTTAGTATATTAATGTTTGTATGTGTTAGTGATAATTCTTGTCATGGGTTCGAGAGCATTCGGGTTTGAAAGTTGCACGAAATGATCAAGTGCAGCACGGGAGAATCATTGTTTTTCCAAGTAGCAGGTCAAGCGAGCGGGCAAAATGTCGTCGGCAGCATCCAAGGTCTATTTTGCGAAGCAGATCGATGGTCGGTGGGTAATTGCAGTCAGCCGAGTCACGCCAAGTATAGCATAAAAGTTTTTAAAGAGGTGAACGATCAGAAGTCTCTGTGGAGAACTCGCGAAGTAACGAGGGCCGTTGATCGCGATCAGTTGATGCGTGGGTTCATTTCTTGAACTCGGGGTTCATGAGTTCGGAGGGCAGACCATATCCTTTGGTTGCGCGAGATCGCGAGTTGCGAGAATTGTGGAAAGAAAAAGAGCCATCGCCTCTCGGGATTTCGCGGAGGGAGAGTGCCAAGGTTTGACACTCTGACTCGCGAGGTCGTGAGTTGCGAGAGGCGCTAGCACTTAAGCCTTAGCCAATGGTTACGTGTGGAGGGCACCGATAGTAAAAAGAGCTATACAGTATTGTCGAGAAGATCTCAGTCGCCCATCCAGAGGGACACGTGGTGCGCGATTAAGCTCCTCGCCTTTTCGCCCATCATGACTTTGAAGCACAAGGACTAGCTCCTCCCAGCCGCGAGACATGAAGTGCCGAATGCGTCCAGGGCCCGGGCCCACAGTATTGCCGAGAAGATCTCAGCTGTCCATCCAAGGGGACGCGTAGTGCATGATCAAGCCATGTCGTCATTTCGTCTGTTGTAGTTTTGAAGCATGAGGAGCAACCTCCTCCCTTCCACGAAACGCAAAATGACGAAAGCGCCTTTGAAGATAGGCACAGGGGCATAGCCCGTGGTCACTTGGGGGTGATAGAAAGAACTGCGCAAAGGGCCAAAGCGCCGGGTTTAGCTGTAGAAGGGATCACTATGTTCTCCAGGTGCCAGTTCAACTTGATCTCAATCCTAGTACCTGCTCGGAGTGAATGAAGAAGAGAGAGGGTGGTTGAAACCTCGCCTCACTCATTAATTGCAGGGGATGGAGGGTCTGGCAAACCGTCTGCCCGAGGAAGTCTTGTGTATCGATTTTCTCAAAGAAGCCATGCCGAAGTCTTCAGCTCGACAGAGAAGTCTGCACACGCTATCCGAACACTTAATAGCTCAGCTACCCTCCTTACGGGCGCCATGCATAGTTAAGGTGGCATTTAAAGAAAGATATCAGTACGAGTTTGATTGAGGGGACGCCTATCCTTGGGTGACTGAGGTACACCTTTGTGAGGAAAATTTTCCTGAGTATATAAACTCAGTCTTTGTATTTTTGTAGGTGTCGATGGTTGAGTAGAGCTCCCTACTGTAATGTTTTAACAGCTATTCTAGCTTTCAGCTTATGCATCTGTATATGAGATTTCTTGTTTTATGATAGACAGTTCTTCTTACTCCGTCTAATTTTCATCTTATGCTAAGAGAGTTCATGATCAACTGACTCGCCCGAATTGTTGCAGTTCTGTTGTGATAAAAGATTTATTGTTGCATTGCTGCATTCTCTGGCTTTGCGTTTGAATGTAAGATGATATCGCATTTGGACGTCTTCTTCCTCAGTCTGTTAGAAACCTGCTGTTTATAATAGACCTCCGCTTTTCTCTTGTACAAGTCTTCCGCCTGTTCACCCTTTACTACAGCTCACTGTCTGAAGTTTACGCAAGACCTCACTTGCTCATGCATACCTGGCCTAGTTTCAGAGTTGGAACACTATTGTTTTGAGTTTCCCACCATTCGATCACCCATCTATGAACAACCGTGACATAAAACTGATGGGCGTCGGGCTCTGCTCCTGCTAGAAATCTAGGAGTGACTTCCATCACCAACAATATGCAATGTTGGCGTTTAGATTGTCTATTGGATTTTGATTAGAAAATAAGAATTTCTAGAAGTATCCAAGTATCATGTATCCTACCATTTATTTATGGGAGCCAATAGTGGATATGGTTATGCTAATGAACAAGTTATATGAATAGAAAGATAATTCCTAGTTGTATTAAAGTCATGGGTACGTTTAATTTACAAAGTAATCTACTCTTGCACCATATTTAATTGGGAAGGCATGCTATCTATTAATTTGAATATGGCTATGAGAAACATTCAACAAGAACTTAATGTCTAGAGTTTCCAATGGAACCTTATCTATTGGATTCAATTTTCACCTTAGAGATTAATTTACAATGTAATCTACTCTTGCACCATATTTAATTGGGAATGCATGCTATCCATTATTTTGAATATGGATATTGAAAACATTCAACAAGAACTTAATGTCTAGAGTTGCCAATGGAAGCTTATTTATTGGATTCAATTTTCACCTTAGAGCTTCTTTTCAAAGATGGGATATGCATGTCATCATTCCCTTTCTCCTATTCATGTTTATTTTCATAATTTGTGGTAGTAGAAGTACTCAATATATTTTGAGCATACATTTGATATTTTTCTCATTCCCTTATATAATCTTATATTCAATAAGCCCTATTTGAGGCTTTTTAAGGAAACATTGAAGGTGTTGGATCTAATTAGTGATTGGCACGTTGAATAAAATGACAACTATATCCAAATCTATGGCGGTACCATGACCTCCTACATCTTTCCCACACATGTTTCAAATGTATTGGTGCAAATGGAAATGACCCACCAAATAGCTAAGTTTGGATCCAATTCATCATTGAAAGGTGAAAAAGAAGGGTATGTTTCCTACTTATCCTATTAGAATCAAATCTTATTCCCTTTTATATTTTTTCATTCACACCAACATAATATAAAGAGATCAACTTCTAAAAGTTGTACTTTGGTGCATTTAAGGTTCACAAACCCTTTTGAATAAAGTGTTCTGTAATATTCCAGATATAAAAAGTATGCAGAACATAAATAAATAGCTAGAAATGGCAGATGAACAACAATATAACCAAAACAACACCACAATAATACCAAAATGATGCTAGAATAATACCAGAAAGAACACTTTGATTACTGAGAGCAATGTTCACTTGCCTCTTCGAGGGGCCAACCTCCAACAGAGCAGAGCTCTATTACAATAATATCCAAGACAAAAGTTCTTATACCCTCGACTCCTATTTATACTAAATATGTCTATCAAAAGAACCATCTAGAGGAAGATCCTTCTAGAAGTAGAAGCTTCTATTAGGTATTCTTACATTGGAATTATTATTCCTTATTTCTAGGCCTTATTAATATTGACCTTTATTACATGGAAATATATTAATCTACCTAGGTGAGGGGTTAGGTCCCAAACATGTCCTCCCCCTTAAAAAAAACCTTGTCCTCAAGGCTTGAGATGGAGAAATTGCTGCAGAATGGTAGCTGGTTCCCAAGTGGCATCTGCTGGAGTTGTATCTTTCCATTAGAATAACACTTCTTTGATGGTTCGTTGATGTAGTCGACACTCACAATGGTCCAAAACTGCTTTTGGTTGTATCTAAATGGAGCTTTCTTCATCCAACTTGGGAAGGTTGGTTTGAGTTTGGCACTTAGTTCCAATCACCTTCTTTAAGCAGGAAACATGAAAAATAGGATGGGTCTTAAAATGACTGGGCAAAGATAACTGGTAGGCCACCTATCCCACATTATTGAGAATGGTATAAGGACCATAAAATTTAGGCGCTAGTTTCTGACAATGGTCAACTTTGAGGGAATTTTGCTTGTAAGGTTGCAGTCGAAGAAACACCTAATCCCCTTCTGCAAATTGACATTCAGAGCGACCTTGATCTTCTTATTGCTTCATGTGATTCTGGGTCATGACCAAATTCTCTTTGAGAGTATGGAGAATAGCCTCTCGAAATGTAAGTGTTTGGTCAATCACCTGGACCTTTGAGACACCTGGAAAATATGAGAGAATTAAAGATGGCTTTTGTCCATATACTGCTTCAAAAGGAGTCATGTGTGTAGTTGTATGGCACGAAGTGTTGTACCACCATTCAGCTAGTGGTAACCATTGAGCCCACTAATTCTGCCTTTTCGATGCAAAACACCTCAAATATGTTTCCAAACATTTGTTGACAAATTCAATTTAACCATTAGTCCGGGGATGATAAGATGTGATGAGATGCAATTGGGTTCCTTGTAGCTTGAATAGTTCTTACCAAAGATTGTTGGTGAAAGTTGGGTCATGATAAAAAACAATAGAATGTGGCATGCCATGAAGCTTGAAGACCTGATCCATGAAAAGTTGAGCCATAGTGGATGCTGTAAATGGGTGTTGAAGAGCACATAAATGAGCATACTTGGAAATGCGATCAACTACCACCATGATGATTGAATTATTTCCCAATTTAGGTAAGCCTACAATAAAATCCATAGAGATATCTCGCAAAATAGCAGGTGGAATCGGAAGCGGTTGTAGTGTGCCAAGAGATTTGACTGTTTTTCCCTTGTTGCATTGACACACATCACATTCAGCCACAAAATTATGAACGTCTTGTTTCATGCCCTCCCAGAAAAAAGAACGTTTGACTCGGTCATAGGTTTTGGTAAACCTAGAGTGCCCAACTGTGGGTGTAGCTTGAAGCTCATAAAGTACTGTGGATTTAAGTTTTGACTGTTTACTTAAATACAAATGACCTTTGTATCGAAGCTCATCATTGAGCCAAGAGTACCTTGGGGAAACTAGAGAATTAGACTGCAATTTTTGTATCATATGCAAAATTTTGGGATCGTGTAGCCATTCATGGCGAATAACTTGGATCCAATCTGGTACAATGAAAGAGAGAGAAAAAAGGGACCCTTCATCTTCATATTTTCTGGAAAGTGCATCAACAACCACATTGTCTTTGCCTTTCTTGAAAATGATCTTATAATCATATCCAAAGAGCTTAGTCACCCATTTGTGTAGATCGGGGGAGGAGAGGCATTGTTCCCGAAAATACTTGAGGCTTTGATGATCTGTCTTAATTTGGAAGTGTTTCCCCAATAGATAAGGGTGCCAAAGATCCACAACATGCAGAATAGCCAACATTTCCTTTTCATAGATTGATTTTCCCAAATTTCTCTAGGACAATTGTTTATTGGTAAAGGCCAAAGGCTGACCCTCTTGCATAAGGATAGTGCCAATTCCTTTTCCGGAAGCATCACATTCCGGGACAAAGGTCTTTGTGAAATTAGGAAGGGCCAGGACTGGAGTGGTGCACATGGCCATCTTCAAGGTTTGAAAATCCTGAGCATTTGCTGGAGTCCAAGTGAAATAATTCTTTTTAACTTGGGTAGTAAATAAAAAAGAGTGCACTAATACATTTTATAGAGTAAAGTAGTGAAAAGGCCCATTCCTATCACACTTAAAACCAAATTTAGTGGTGAATACTAAATTTATTTAGTTATTTATTGCATATATACGTTAAATAACATTGTATTTAACTTGTGTAGTAAATAAAAAAGAGTGCACTAATACATTTTATAGAGTAAAGTAGTGAAAAGGCCCATTCCTATCACACTTAAAACCAAATTTAGTGGTGAATACTAAATTTATTTAGTTAGTGAGTTGTACATTAAAGTATAATTTGATATATAATATTGTATTTTTATATAGATGATAGTGCTTAGTATATTAATGTTTGTATGCAATGTTGGCATTTAGATTGTCTATTGGATTTTGATCAGAAAATAAGAATTTCTAGAAGTATCCAACTAGCATGTATCCCATCATTCATTTATGGGAGCTAATAGTGGATATGGTTATGCTAATCAACAAGTTATATGAATAGAAAGATAATTCCGAGTTGTATACAAGTCACGCGTACGTTTAATTTACAAAGCAATCTACACTTGCACCATCTTTAATTGGGAAGGCATGCTATCTATTAATTTGAATATGGCTATGAGAAACATTCAACAAGAACTTAATGTCTAGAGTTTCCATTGGAACCTTATCTATTGGATTCAATTTTCACCTTAGAGATTAAGTTACAATGTAATCTACTCTTGCACCATATTTAGTTGGGAAGGCAAGCTATCCATTAATTTGAATATGGCTATCAAAAACATTCAACAAGAACTTAATGTCTAGAGTTTCCAATGGAAGCTTATCTATTGGATTCAATTTTCACCTTAGAGCTTCTTCTCAAAGATGGGATATGCATGTCATCATTCCCTTTCTCCTATTCATGTTTATTTTCAGAATTTGTGGTAGTAGAAGTACTCAATATATTTTGAGCATACATTTGATATTTTTCTCATTCCCTTATATAAGGTTGTATTCAATAAGCCTTATTTGAGGCTTTTCAAGGAAACATTGAAGGTGTTGGATCCAATTAGTGATTGGCACATTGAATAAAATGACAACTATATCCAAATCTATGGTGGTACCATGACCTCCTACATATTTCCCACACACGTTTCAAATGTATTGGTGTGAATGGAAATAACCCACCAAATAACTAAGTTTGGATCCAATTCATCATTGAAAGGTGAAAAAGAAGGGTATGTTTAATACTTATCCTATTAGAATCAAAGCTTATTCCCTTTTATATTTTTTCATTCACACCAATAGAATATAAAGAGATCAACTTCTAAAAGTTGTACTTTGGTGCATTCAAGGTTCACAAACCCTTTTGAATAAAGTGTTCTGTAATATTCCAGATATAAATATTAAAAAGTATGCAGAACATAAATAAATAGCTAGAAATGGTAGATGAACAACAATATAACCAAAACAACACCACAATAATACCAAAATGATGCCAAAATAATACCAGAAAGAACACTTTGATTCCTGAGAGCAATGTTCACTTGCCTCTTTGAGGGGCCAAACTCCAGCAAAGAAGAGCTCTATTACAATAATATCCAAGACAAAAGTTCTTATACCCTCGAATCCTATTTATACTAAATATGTCTATCAAAAGAACCATCTAGAGGAAGATCCTTCTAGAAGCAGAAGCTTCTATTAGGTATTCTTACATTGGAATTATTCTTTCTTATTGCTAGGCCTTATTAATATTGACCTTTATTACATGGAAATATATTGTTCTACCTAGGTGAGGGGTTAGGTCCCTACCATGTCCTCCCCCTTAAAAACAACCTTGTCCTCAAGGCTTGAGATAGGGAAATTGATGCAGAATGGTAGCTGATTCCCAAGTGGTATCTGCTTGAGTTGTATCTTTCCACTGGACTAATACTTCCTTGATGGTTCGCTGATGCAGTCAACGCTCACACTGGTCCAAAAATTCTTTTGGTTGTAGCCAAATGGAGCCTTCTTCATCCAACTCAGGAAGGTTGGTTTGAGTTTGGCACTTAGTTCCAATCACCTTCTTTAAGTAGGAAACATGAAAAATAGGATGGATCTTAAAATAACTGGGCAAAGATAACTGGTAGGCCACCTGTCCCACATGCTTGAGAATGGTATAAGGACCATAAAATTTGGGCACCAGTTTTTGAAAATGGTCAGCCTTGAGGGAATTTTTCTTGTAAGGTTTCAGTCGAAGAAACACCTGATCCCCTTCTGCAAATTGACATTCAAAGAGACCTTGATCTTCGTATTGCTTCATGCGATTCTGAGCCATGACCAAATTATCTTTGAGGGTATGAAGAATAGCCTCTCGAAATGTAAGCATTTGGTAAACCGTCTGGACCTTTGAGACACCTGGAAAATAGGAGAGAACTGAAGATGGATTTTTTCCATATATCTCTTCAAAAGGAGTCATGCGCGTAGCTGTATGGCACAAAGTGTTGTACCACCATTCAACTAGTGGTAACCATTGAGCCCACTAATTCTGCCTTTCCGATGCAAAACACCTCAAATATGTTTCGAAACATTTGTTGACAAATTCAGTTTAACCATCATTCCGGGGATGATAATATGTGCTGAGATGCAATTGGGATCCTTGTAGCTTGAACAATTCTTGCCAAAAATTGTTGGTGAAATTTGGGTCGTGATAAAAAACAATAGAATGTAGCATGCCATGAAGCTTGAAGACCTGATCCATGAAAAGTTGAGCCATAGTGGATGTTGTAAATGGGTGTTGAAGAGCATAGAAATGACCATACTTGGAAATGAAATCAACTACCACCATGATGACTGATTTATTGCCCAATTTAGGTAAGCCTACAATAAAATCCATAGAGATATCTCTCAAAATAACAAGTGGAATTAGAAGTGGTTGTAGTGTGCTAGGAGATTTGACTGTTTTTCCCTTGTTGTGTTGACACACATCACATTCAGCCACAAAATTATGAACGTCTTGTTTCATACCCTCCCAGAGAAAATAACGTTTGCCCAGTCATAGGTTTTGGTAAACCCAGAGTGCACAGCTGTGGGTGTAGCATGAAACTCATAAAGTACCGTGGATTTAAGTTTTGACTGTTTACTTAAATACAAATGACCTTTGTATCTGTTGGCAGCCAACTCACATTTTTTATGATCTTATAAGCTGCCTACACCTAGGTCTTGCGAACTTCAAGTTTTTGTCGCATTTTTCAAATAGACGGTATTTTCACTTCTTGCGACATTTGCACATTTGTCTTCGTAAAGTTTTCACGACTGTAAGCGTGAAAAAATTCCCCTTTCTGGGTCACATTTCGATCACTATCTGAGCTGTCATGACCCTTTTGTTGATATGACTACTGTGCTTACATTATGTTTATTGTTATGTGTCTAGAGGGATTGTCGTTATGCTCATTAGACATTCTTATATTGATTGCATAACTTGATTTTATTGAGTTTTTAAAGCATTGAGCCTTTGGGTTTACACTTTTTATGACTTGCCTGATCTTTGCTTCTGCATAAGGGTTATGTTTAATTTCATTTATATATATGATATAATCCTTATGTTAAATTTTTATAACTATAGGCTTGTCAACTATTATATCAATATCGTTTGGCACCTTGGTTAAACTTGTTTATATGAATCAATACATTGGCGCATTTTGACTTGGGTTTTGATTTATACGTCGAATGTTTTGAATACTATGGCATAGTGTTGGTGTGGATTGGTATTCACCTTTGGTTTCATTGTTTGTACACATGACTTAATGGTTGAGCTATTATAATGGGTTGAATTACTATGTAAATTGGTGGTTGTACTTTCACCATAATTGTTTTGCATGGCAGACTCTACCACCCTCGCATGCGCACATTAATGATTACCCCTTTGCTCGTTCATTGCTGTTGTTTTGGGTAGCTCTGCCTCTGTATGCGTTGGTGAATTCAAACCCTTCCCTTACCATGCATTTGGCTCCATGGCCCCGGTCGTGAGAGTTGAACCCAATGGCAACCAAGCCCTGTTGACATTTGATAATGCCCACCAAGATTTGGCAGACAGTGGATGGCTTACCTTCATGGAACGTTTCGAGGGTTTTAACCTTTGTGTGGCTCGACAGTTTGCCATGACCTTTGATGGCTGTCGAGCCAAGGTCAGAGATGTGTAGTTAGAGATTGATGAACAATTCATCAGTTTGGCCACAGGCTTTCCTGCCACTGGACAACGATGGTTCAAGAATTGCAAGGTTGAGGAAGTTCCGTGGACATTGTTGTTTCAATCGCGCAAAATCACCTCCTGTGATAGAGGTATGCCCGTGACTATGCTCAAACAACGTTGGCATGATTTGTTAATGATAATCAAACAGTTTGTTACCTGCTAAGGCAGATACGGGCTTATATTCCTTTATCACCTGTGTCTATTGATGATTTTCATAGGTTATCTTCTAAACATGCCGTTCTATTTTCATCGAAGTCTGTTTAAAATGTCAAAGAGATTCAAAAGGCACCAGGCTGACACTAGCCTGTATCATCATGGGCTTATCAAGCTCATTGTTATTTATCATTTGAGTCTGCTGGGTGATAGTTGGAAGGCCTTCATTGCTCGCAATGACTTTGAAGATACCGACCCTCCACAGGTTGATAAATCTGTGGTAACTGACACTAAAAATGTACACCCGGTACCCTTGCACCTCCTATTGCCTAAACCCTCGACCGACCCTCCTATCGACCTACCCGACACTGTAACTAAAGATGCAGAGGCCATTAAAAAGCCTATGAGCAAAAATCCCAAGGCAGAACTCACTGCAAATGCCAAAGGGAAAAATAATGCCCGTTTGATTTCACGGATGGTAAGGAACAAGCCAAAACCCCCTGTCAAGGAAAACCCTATCGTGTTGAGTGAGGACTCTGATTCAGAAGTGGAGCATTTCTTGGCCAGCGAATACCCCTATTTGCAAGGTTTGTGTGCCGAACCCTCGTATGATTTTGTATCAAACCTACCCCCTTGCCTAAAGGATGACCCTAACTACCCAGGCATTAAGTTTCCTTGTGAAACCCTCGGTCGTTTGGCCAAACCCTCTCCTACTCTGCCTAAACCTACACAGTCACCCTGTGACCAATGCAGTTCGTGGTTAGAGCGATACTACCTTGATGTTCCGATTCTTCAGTCAAAGATTCAATCTTTGGAAAACCAGATTGCACTGTTAACCAGTCAAAAGGCCAAGCTCCAAGCCATGGATAAGAAACAAAATACAACCGGCTCTATCTTGTTCAAGAACGTGGAATCAGCCACAACTGTTGTGAATTCCAAGTTGGCATAATTGAGCAGCCTCGTCGCTACACAGGTATAATTTCAATATCGTTTGGCTCTGTAAATGATCGTGATTAATATAGTGATTGAATTTTTCTCTCGGATAGATCTGTTTATATTGTGAATTGACTTTATATTTTTCTTTGAGTAAATAGAATTTCATTTTTATGATCATTCCCAGTTTAGTTTCTCTTAGATTTTCATCGATTTGATTGATCTTAGTATGGATTTGATTTGTTTGATTGAGTTAAAATGGATGCTTTGCTATCAATCAAATTTGTTTG
This sequence comes from Picea mariana, assembly GCA_032191745.1. NCBI lineage: Eukaryota > Viridiplantae > Streptophyta > Pinopsida > Pinales > Pinaceae > Picea > Picea mariana. Next base: position 67,379 of record JASDQU010107855.1, read on the forward strand.
TATCTATTCTAGACAGGAAATGTTTCTCATACTCAATATAGAATATGATCACGTTTCGTTTCGATTTCGTTATAATTCATACGCTATGATTTGCAATGATTTTGATGAGGTTAATTGTTACGGTTTGTTGTGCCATATGACCTTCAAAGCACATGAATACAATTTGGATCATTTCCAAAGTGACTTTGTCTCTTCAGAAACATTGCTTTTTTAAGCCTGTACAAACTCGCCCAAATCATGGGATGGATTTGATGCTTAAAGATTATGCTAAACCCCAGCTGGTTAATTCACATTGATTGAAGTACTGTCGACCATGTTATGAGTTGGATTCGTATTGCGATGGATCCTCTTTTTGATTTTGATTTGTAGAACGAGATTGGTTATATTCGGATTCACGATTTATTTCTATGTTAAACTCAGTCATGATTTGTTTGAAATTAATGATTTCATTCAATACCAATCAAGTTTTTTTGCCCATTTTGCAATAACCAATTATCACTCATGTCGATTCTATTATGATTATGATCAAAATCAAATCGATCTGGTTACGATATTATATGAGTTGATTCTCACAACTGTTTGAATTAATCTACTCGTGGCGTGAACCGTTTGATGTCATGACAACTATGATAATTTTAAAACAATTTTGTTTCGATCTGATCATATCTCTTGTTATTGAGAAACACAACGTTTTCCTGTGAATTTCTTGATTGCATTACTTTCAAATTGAATATGAAACGATTTTCGAAACTGTTTGGTTTTGATTCTGTCTACCCGATTTATGACTATAATCGAAACAAAGTATTGCTATCTCTATACTCGGTTAATGATGTGGATCATGTTTGAGTTCATAATAGAATATCAATTTCAATTCATGATTCATTTTCAAATGGCTGTTAAATGATAATTGAATTAAATCTCGTTCAAAGATTTGATTTGATTTCAATTCCAATTCTGTATATTATTTTAGACTAGCTACAGAATCAGATGATTCTGTAGCTAAGTCTGTGGAATTAAATTTTTATTGTTTTAATAATAAAATACCTCTCTAACTTGTTATTTTTGGTCCATTTCAGGTGCATTCGAAATTGCATTGGATTTGATGAGCAGTTAGAGGATATTTGAAATATTTTGGTTTCATTTTAGTTTCCTAGTTTAGTTGATCTTGGGGATATTTTCCCAAATTTTGTAAAACAGTTTTAACTTCCACAGGGAGGTTTTACCCTGTGTAAAGACTTATAAATATTTATTATTTTTGTAATAAGAGAGATCCTCATTCGTGGGAGAACAAGGATATGAAATTTTAATACAGACTGAGACATAAATTGGTGTTCCGTTACAACTTTAGCTTTTCATAATATCAATATTTTGTTTCATGTTTATGTGTATCTATTTGCATTTGGTTAATGACTACTTTAGCTATCTTAATATTTTGCAAATGATATGATTTAATCTATATAATCCATATATGATTTCTTCCAGTATTTAAAGACATAGCAATTGCTTGATTCACTTTGTGAACGACATATTTCTCTTCTTCATAAGTTGAATTATTAAGTATAAGTTTTTGCATAACAGGTTTCCCTTATTGCAAAGATTTATAAATCATATAATTGTTATGATTTTTTATGTCTTGTTTGTCCTGTAAACAACTCAAAGAGCATTGCAGCCTATCATTTACGAGAAGCTTCTGGATTATCCGGTGCGAGTTTCCTTCCTCCGACCAGCTTTGAAGTCATCATACACAGGGCAAATTTGGAGCGTTTCCAGGTCAGTTTGTCATTTGTTTGTTTAGTATATTTATTAGTAGTTTAGTTTAGATATAAGTTTAGTTAGATATATGTATATTAGATTGTTTAATTTCAGTAAGTCTTATTTCTTGTTTATAAAATTATAAAATCGAAAAAGAAATACCTTTCTCTGTATTAGGGCAGATTGCAAATGAGTTTTCCAGGTTTTATTTAAATCTGTATTTTGTAGATATTGTATATTTTGTAAATAAGTTATATCACAAGTAGTAGTTAGTATAGTATCAGTTAGTAGTTTTGTATATATAGGAATAGTAGATTAGTTAGTTTGTTTAATAGTTAGTTTTAATTAGATTAGTTAGTTTTATTTATTGTTAGTTAGTTAGTTTGTTTATTTAGTTTTAGTTAGTTTGTTTATTTAGTTTTAGTTAGTTTAGTTTTAGTTAGATTAGTTAGTTTAGATTAGTTTTCTCTTTGATTTTCCTAGGACCTTAGATCAGCTAACGGAGCCGCTAAACCCGTCAGGGTGGTTCATTCCAAATGGATTGGGTTATTAGACAACCCTGGACTGGTTCCACTCTCTCAGTTGATGGACGGTCAATTTCGCCCGTCAACAGCATCGAAGCTCATCATTGAGCCAAGAGTACCCTGGGGAAACTGGAGAATTGGACTACAATTGTTGTATCAGATGTGAACTTTTGGGATCGTGTAGCCATTCATGAAGAACAACTTGGATCCAATCTAGTACAATGAAAGAGAGAGAAAAAAGGGACCCTTCATCTTCATATTTTCTGGAAAGTGTATCAACCACATTGTCTTTGTCTTTCTTGTAAATGATCTCATAATCATATCCAAAGAGCTTAGTCACCCATTTGTGTAGCTCAGGGGAGGAAAGGCATTGTTCCCAAAAATACTTGAGGCTTTGATGATCTGTCTTAATTTGAAAGTGTTTCCCCAATAGATAAGGGCACCAAAGATCCACAACATGCATAATAGCCAACATTTCCTTTTCATAGATTGATTTTCCCAAATTTCTCTCAGACAATTGTTTGTTGGTAAAGGCCAAACACTGACCCTCTTGCATAAGGATATTGCCATTTCCTTTCTCGGAAGCATCACATTCTGGGACAAAGTTCTTTGTCAAATCAGGAAGGGACAGGGCTAGAGTGGTGCACATGGCCATATTCAAGGTTTGAAAATCCAGAGCAGCTGTTGGAGTCCAAGTGAAAGAATTATTTTTAATGAGTGTAGTGAGAGGTGTCTCAATATTTCCATAATTCTTAACAAAATTGTGATAATAACCTGTTAAACCTCGAAATCCCCACAATCTTTTGAGAGTCTTTGGGTGAGGCCTATATTACATAGCTTAAATCTTTTTAAGATCCACCCTGACGCCGACCTTGCCAAAAACATGACCTAAGTACTTGACTTCTGAGGTGCAAAAAGCACATTTAGATTGTTTGAGGAAAAGTTGGTGCTGAGAGAGTAGATGGAGAACTTGATCCACATGAACAAGATGGGTTTTCCAGGTTTTTTTGTAGATGAGGATATCATCAAAGAAAACTAAGACAAAATGACAAAGAAAAGGACATAAGACATGATTCATGAGGCTCTATAAAGTGGAGGGAGAATTACACAAGCCAAAGGGCGTGAGCAAAAACTCAAAGTGGCCTTCATGAGTTCTAAAGGAAGTCTTAGGAATGTATGCCTCTTTCATACGGATCTGGCGGTAGCCAGAATGAAGATCAATTTTAGTAAAGAACCAGGCGCCACTTAATTCATCCAAGAGGTCATCAATGATAGGAATGGGAAATTTGTCTTTAATGGTGAGTTTGTTGAGGGTGCGAAAGTTAGGAAGCATGCACCAAAAACCTTATTTATTAAGTACCATGAACACAAAATAAGAGTAGGGGCTCATACTAGGGCGGATAACACCTACGTTGAGCAGTTCTTGAACCATTTTCTCAATTTCATTTTTTTTGGAAAAGGGGTGACAATAGGGATGGATATTTGGAGGAAGGTTTCCTGGGATAAGGGGAATGAAATGATCATGAAAACCAAGGGAAGGAGGGAGTCCTTGGGGAGTGGAAAAAAACACTTGATGTTTAGAGAGGATGGATTGGAGGTCCTGCGACACAAAGGGTGTCTCAGTTTCTTGTATGGCATGGAGTTGGGAAATAATGCTAGAATGACCTTTTGTGAGCAGATTTTCCATGCGATGGAAACTAATGATCTCTGGGGAACCGACGATGATGACTTGGAACTTATATTGTTGGCCTTATTGGTCGAATTGCATGGTTAATTCCTTAAAATCCATGAGAATGGGAACCAAAGTCCTTAGCCATTTTGCACCCAACACAATGTCATAACTGCCCATGTCGATAGAAAACATATGAGATTTCATGTGGTATTCCCCAATTTGGAGATGCACATTTTCATAACACCCTCCACATTTCATGGACCCACCATTGGCAATCATGATTTGGAAATTATTGACTGTACGAATATAGAAATTAGTTTATTGGGCAATGTGGCGATGAATAAAATTATGGGTGCTTCCACTATCAACAATAATGATGACCTTCCTATGCTTGATGTAACCAATTAGCTTGAGGGTTTGGGGAGAAAAGAAGCCAGTGAGAGAATTTAGGGAAATGACCGGTTCTACTTCAGGAGGGTCTGAGGGAGGGGTTATGTCAGTGGGTTCAGGTGACACAGACACAAGAGGAGCCTCAACATCCTCTTCTGAAACATCCTTTGAGATGGCCATAAAAATATTTTTCTCCTTACACTTATGTCCCATAAAATATTTTTCATCACAATTATAACAAAGACCTTTGAGTTGGCATTCAACAATTTCGGCCTTGGTTAATTTTTGGATCTTTAGTGGAGTAGAAGGAGGAGTGGGAGTTATTTGTTTAGTGTGAGGAATAAAGGAGGGTTTTATGTTTTGAGAAGAGACAACCTGTTGTTCTTCCTTAGCTCTTTTAGTAGCATCCACCCAACTCTAAGGCCGATCCATGAGGACATGAGCATGAATATCATCCTTGAGGCCATTGATAAAAAATTCTTGGAAAAAAGCATCATACATGCCCTCTGTACAAAAAACCAATATCTCAAAAGCAACTATAAAGTATTCCATGGTGTCAGATTGTTTCAACTTTGTCAAACGACCTAAATGGTTGGTTTCAGTGTCATAGCATTCATAAAGCTCTGCCACGAAGTGTGTTCAAGCCACATACCCTTGGCAGGAAGTTTTTCTCCATTTCCACCATTGCCAGCATTCTTAATCCAGATGGAGAACACCATACCAGAGTTTGGCCAACTCATCTGTAATGCCATACAAAGAGAAATAATGTTCCATTTGAGTTACCCAACTAGTGGGATCTGATCCATCAAATTTGGTCACATCCACATGTGGAAGGTGTAGGTCACGCTGAAAGTGATGGGGCTGAAAATTATAGGAATGAGAGGAAGTTTCACCTTCGGTATGCAAAGGTGGGTCAAATAAGGGAAGATCTATAGGGATATGCAGCTTGACACAGATCATTGTAGTGACAGATTCAAGTTGGGTAGTAATGTCTTTTTTGAGCTCTTGTTTGAGTTCTGCGATTGAGGTAGCGATGGACAGATGCATCTTTTGATTGATGGTGGAAATATTGGCACTGAATTGTCACACTTCTTATTGGGTTTATGTGAAATTAGAGTGCAAGGTAGTGAAGTGAGCTTCCAAGTCTTGGCTACGGCTATGGGCCATGATGAAGAGGGAACATGAAAAGGGGCAGGTGGGACCACACACAAAATGGGTTGTGGGTGAACCACATCACAACGATCAGGGCAACGAGTGGAATCCAATGTGGTAAATCCCAAATAAGGGTGTTGGAAGAGGGTCGGGTCCACAAGAAAAACAAATTGTTGAAAAATGATAGGTGTGACTGCAATAAGGGAGAAGAGAGAAATCCAATGGAATAGGTCTCAAATAATGGTGACAATAGGATCCAGAATTTTGTTTGTTTAACTCCTGCGGAGTTATACTCGGATATAAAGAATACTGCAGTGATGAAATGCCCAAATGCTTAACAAGAATAAATATGTAGTNTCTCCATTTCCACCATTGCCAACATTCTTGATCTAGATGGAGAACACCATACTGGAGTTTGGCCAACTCATCTGTAATGCCATACAAAGAGAAATAATGTTCCATTTGAGTTACCCAACCAGTGGGATCTAATCCATCAAATTTGGTCACATCCACATGTGGAAGGCGTAGGTCACACTGAAAGTGATGGGGCTGAAAATTCTAGGAATGAGAGGAAGTTTCACCTTCGGTATGCAAAGGTGGGTCAAATAAGGGAAGATCTATAGGGATATGCAACTTGACATAGATCATTGTAGTGACAGATTCAAGTTGGGTAGTAATGTCTTGTTTGAGCTCTTATTTGAGTTCTTCGATTGAGGTAGCGATGGACGGATGCATCTTTTGATTGATGGTGGAAATATCGGCACTGAATTGTCACACTTCTTATTGGGTTTATGTGAAATTAGAGTGCAAGGTAGTGAAGCGAGCTTCCAAGTCTTGGCTACGGGTATGGGCCATGATGAAGAGGGAACATGAAAAGGGGCAGGTGGGACCACACA